>KZ308992.1:4922041-4954287 GCA_000376725.2 Ladona fulva
CTTTTTTAATTATGATTTGCCAAGAAGGTTCTGCTATTTGTCTTGGTTTAAATATTGAAAGATATTTTCATTCATTTTTAATCTATGTATTCAATTTATTAACTCCGTGAAATATTATATATTAATATTCTATATTTCTGCTATGACTTATTGTATAATTTTATCACAAAATAACTATGAATTCAAGCAGGTCCATATAAGACAATTTTGTGAAGTTTAATTGTTAAATTATTGTTCAACCTGGAACCTGAAGGTTCTTTAGTTTCCTTATCAAAAGTTTCATTATTTTGCTAGTTTACTGTTTGAACCATAATATATATTTTAAGTTTTTCATTTCCATGGAACCAGTTACAGAAATTTAGTGTTCATTTTGCTTTCATAGTAGCAGAGCTGCCCACTTCCTTTTTAAACAGCTTATTTTGTAAATTCTTCCCTTTGTAATATCAATATGATTTAGGAGGATTAGAATATTTACATTCTGTTACATGCATAGTCAAAGTATGCAGTTCAGTTAATACTTCGAAGAATTATTTGAACATATTGAGATCATAATTATTTAATTATCACATTGAGATCATAATTATTTAAAATGACTTGGTGAAAATATTTTGCATAGATAATAATAAAATTTTAAAGTTATCTTAAATTCAACTCCAACTGATGTCTAATTTAATAAAGCTGAAATCTACATGACTTAGGTAAGTTAATATTGGAGACACTCTTTATCTCAAAACATCGCTAAATTAAATTCTGCCAAGGGTGTGTATTGTTTCTTAATTCTGACAGTTTTTATTTTAGATAAAAAATAATGGCTTACTTGTGATTTATTGCATTCTCTTTGTTTCCTTTACTTTTCATATTTCTTCAGAGAATCAAGGGGTACTTAAACTAGTGAAGTCATAAATAGGAGGACAGAGAAATGGGTATGGGTTTTGTTATTTTTCTACACAATAATTGTTCTTTCTGATACTGACTTAAGAATTATTAAGATTAAACTATTCTTTTTGATTTACTAAAATAAAGCTTGTCATCTGTTAATACTAAAAAGTAAGCTGGTAAGCAGCTGGTGATCTTCATTGAAGGGTCCATCGGCAACATTTTTGAAAAAAGAAGAGGGAAGAGCTGAACCCTTGAGGGGGTGTTGTTGAAGATCCTTATTCAGGTGGATGCAGCAACATCAGATGCAGAATGGAGGCACTGTGGGAGAATATATTATAGTTTTGTTATTGTGTCCTTTTTCTATTTACTAGCTTATGACTGCCTCATAACATTGTTGTGGATTAATGTTTTAAGGCCTTATTTTGCATCTAGTAGTATTCTTTAGTTAAGTATGATTTTTCTGTGGAAGCTTGCAAAAATGTCTAATGGCTGTTTTCTACATTCTATTTTGTGCATCCAGAGATTTGAGTTCTCCATTTGGCAGTTCTTCAAACTTCACATTATCTTCCATGTCCATAGCAACACATCAAATAGCTTTTCATCTATTAAATTCTTTAGTGGAATCAATGCAGTGAATAGCAGCAAATAAGGTATTGATAAAAAATGATTAATTTTTCTTGCATATAATTGTGTGCAATCATCTTTCTCTTATTGTAGACATAGTTGTACTGTTAGATTTTTGCATTTAGAAGTTTTTAATCTACAGGCTTCTATTTCCATTATGTAAAAATTATTCTCCTCTGATTAGGAGTTAAATATGAGCATATGGATATTTTGCTTTTATTTATTTTTATATCTCTGGCATATTACAGGAAGATGGTTTGTCAATCAGTGAATGCAGATCCAGCCTCAATAATGGAGTACAGGGAATGTGATGAAAATGAAGATAAGTTGGAGAGTATGGAAGTGACTACTTGAAGGCATGAAGAGATGTGCTGAAGAGCAAGAGTGAAGTGAAAATGCATGCCATATGGCATCTGTATGTGTATTCCCTCAATTGTCTTAATTGTAAACGTTATATTGTGCTACTTCTAGAGTTTAAATATTTGTGTTAGCAAGTGTGCACTTGTATGGTTGTCATGTTGTCATAGTTCCTGTACAAATTGTTTTTGTAATAGTTCAATTGTTTCATTTCTAATAATTGATATTTATTTCCAGCTGTTATTTCATCGTATTATTTTAGGAGGTATTTTTCAGTTTTAGTAGTCTTTTTGGTTTTGCTCCCCTTGTTTACATTGTTGGTCATCAGTTTCCTCAACAGTTGCAATGCTTACATTTTGGTTGGCATGCTAAGGTCATTGATGTGGGGAAGGCATGATTAATGCTGGCAGCTGGTCTAGTGGGGGCCATTCTGTACACCCAACATCATGTTCATCCAGTGAGGCCTAGAAAACCACTGAGGTTGTGTGAGAATCAATGTGTCATTCACATTCATTCCATTCAAATTCCACCTGGCGAGGTCTTGGCTCAGTAGAATCTGTGGATTTTTTCGTTTTTTACTGTTCAACTGATTGGCATTTATAGGGATTGTCTTGTTGAATTGGTTCCTTTGTTGTTTGCTTAGGTGGTAGGGTTTCATAGCTGAGGATGTCTTCAAAATCCATGTTGATTTTATTTGCTTATTTTATTATTGATGTATTCCTTAACATGAACTACATTCATCTCTACTTTCTACTTTATCCTCAGTTGATTTTTAGTCAGGTCCAAATATATTGGTATTTATCCAGCTAACCTGGTTTATCTTGTATTTTTCAAATGTGAATATTTTGCATTATTGGCTGGTTTGCTTTTTTCATTGTCTTTTATTTTTTTCATTATGATGTAGGCTTATTTCATTGAGTATTATGATTGATTATTATTGACATAATTTATTACATTCTTTTTTCTTTTGATTTTATCCTTCCATGTGGTAGTTTTATTTAATATCTTAGAATTCAGTTCTTCCATAAAGTTCATCCTTACTGCTTTGTTTTTTGTAATCATTATATTTCTTTATTATTAGTGTAAAATATATGGCATAGTTTATTGAATTAGTCATACTAGTTTAACATTGTAAAATATATCAATTTTATGTATGGAAAATTTGGTTGTGTTGAAAGCTGTTTGTCTCTAGATATGTATGGTTTGCAAAAATTGAGTAAATGTTGATAGAACTCTGTGAAATTTTAGTTGTTTTCACTCAGTTGTGGGCCAATGCCAGGTGGAATTAGCCAATCCTGTCAGAATCACGTATGCGTTTCAAATAATTGAAATACTTAGGTAGCTCCTTGTTGAAAACCTTAACCTAACCTAAGAATGAACGAAGTTGGGAAGGTAAAAATTGTAGATCGAATCCTTTCTTTCCATTACAGGAATGGATGCTTATGACAATTATCATAATTACGACCAGGATAATTTGAGAAACATCTTAAATCGGTTACTTATCTTAAATTAACATTTCTTGGGAGGAAACTCTAAGAGTTAAATATTTAAATGTTACGGAGGAGGTTACAAATAATGTTCCTAACGTAATAGAAAGATTCGCTTTTACAAAACTGTTTCGTAAAAGAATTGCGAAGATCTTTTCTATTATTTTTGTTTCGTACTTGGACTGAGAAACCAATTCGAAACCATAAGCCGGGAGAAACATTCTTTCACTCTAAAGTCAACAATGATTAATTGCAAACCTCAGTTCGAGATATGATGTAAAAAATTCGCTTTCCGATTGTGGAACTGTCACCAGCCAGAAAATCAAATACCTTTCCGATACTTTCTTTTATTTTCCAGCACTTTCCAAATCTTCATTTTACGGCAACGCTTCTTTCGTCTTTGTTTTTATTTTCAGTGTCTGAAATGTTTTTTTTTTTTTGCCATTCACTTAAATTCTTTTCAGCTATTCTGTCAGAATTAGTTTGAGAGCGACACTGGTAGCTTCTTAACTGATGATATATCGTACTTTCGTAATTCCTGTATCACATTATTATATAGTCTGCGTCTGAATGCGCCGATTTAAGGTGCTGTCCTACAACGTACAGTTTAATTTTAAGGAAGGTCTAGTTTTTTTTCCTGCTTTTTGAAGATATTTCATTTATATACATGGTCCACTCAAGTCCTACGCAGTAGTAGTAGTAGTATTAAAAGTGCGTCGACGTCTGAGGTCATGTCGTACGTAGGCTCCCACTAGAAATCAAACCTGGGACCGCTTTCATCAAAGTCGAAAGCGTTGCCCACTTGGCTATCCAATATCCCAAGTCCTACACCGTTCAATATATGAAAGTTTCAACATCGACATGTTCCCTGCAAGCTGCCCTTCGGCCTTTGCCAGGAAGTGAATAAATTCTTGAAACAAATTCTACTAAAAAAAAAAAGGTTCTATTTCTCCGACCTTTCTCGCAGTAAGTCATTGGCCTAAGTAACAGGTCATCATCAAATATTAAAGGTAGAAGTAACAGGTAGGGCGCATAATATCGACTACATCTAAACGTACTTTCTCTGAACCTATGGAGAAAGTTAAGCCTTTGTTTAAATTTTCCTTCTAGGATTATCACTTTTCGTTATACTTTCTCAGATTCCCAAAAATAACACGTCGGCATGTGGGTTCCATACACAAGGTAGAGGCTAACTAACGCAAATTAACATCGCTCACGGACTTTCTCTTCGCTCCTATCGACTTTATTAAGTGCTCGTCCGCACATATAAATGTGGGTTCTCCGTGTTAAGTTATTCATGATGGTTACATCGACTCTACTGTTTATAAAACTGTTGGAAGGTTTACCCCCGGTGATTGTACGATTAATCATTGGCAATGGAATTATTTTCGAAGAAATTAATTACTGATTTTTGTCTACATCAAGCACTGATTGCCAATCAACGTATCATTTCACTATTCTATATAAATCATTCGACAGTGTTAACCTATTCTCTCTACTTTCTATTTCACTATAAATTAGTGTCGTACGCATATATCTTTACGTTACTACTATGATCCTTAATTATTTCAACTCGGACAACAACGGCCTATAGAGCTATTAATTCTCTGTAATTCATTTAAGAAAGTCCCACAACATTATGATGCCGACGAAAAAGCGAAATGCTGCGCAGTGTTTGAAAGCATTTGAAACGAACTATTGGTGTTCTCATTTCTTTTCGAACAGTTACTGCTGATTCCGGGAGAGGATGTACATACAACAATTACTCGAGATAATTGCGCCCCTGTAACTCTCCCTGTTCTCTCTGGGTAAACGCTTATTCCGTGTTCAGATGGCTTCAGCCCGGGTGAAAATTATCGAAAAATTGCTTCTGTTAATTTCAATGAAATCTTTTTCGCTTCAAGTTTTTATATTTAAGTTCCGATCCGTGCATAGAACGGTCCGCTGACCATTCCGTGGGTACGCGTGAAAGATTCTTTTTTAATACAATTTTTTGGTATTACTTTTCTAGCGGATATATTTGCGTAGACATACATGGGACCGAGCGTGGAATTACTCGACCGCGGCGCGTGAAAAGTGAATCGGCGAAATTACGTAAGGCCGGGACTTGATTTCATCAGAACGGCCCGGTATCTCAAGTCTGAGCCGTGATTTAATTGGACAAGTATCTGGGTAGATGCTTTGTCCTGTTGAGCTGTAGAGCCAGTCTTTATCACTTGCCGTTTTGGAATACTTTGTAGACTATGCTTCCCCACGGAAAGTGTATGATTCACGGATTGAGTCCCGGCCCTGTTAATCATTTTAACGTTTGTTTTTCCTTTGGAACTTATCTCAGATTCTGTTGATTAACTGGGAGTGTAAAGTCAAGTAAAAATATTCCTAGTATTAAATTAAAATCAATGGCAGCCATTATGAGGAGTATGTATAGAATGGTGGAAAAATAGATAGTGGTTTATGCTAAAGTAAAGAATTACCAAGAAAATTCTACTGAAAGAACAGCACGACAATAATTCTATAGCTAATTCAAATGTCCTATAAGTACATTTTTCATCGGGGGTAAAACCTTTTCCAAAGGTAATTTCCGAAACGAAGTAATTTTATTCCCCTATGAATGTGTGGGTCATATAAATTAGCAGTCAATTAAATCATCGCGTAGAACGAGAACGAAAATCACTTATGCATGTATCCTAAAAGCCGCCAGTGAAAGGTGCATCGATATTTTACTATTCATTAGTTTTAAAGTGTAAACTAGAAACTTTCCGCATATCGATAAAAGTGAACGTTAAGGATTTTAACTCCAAAGGAGAACGTGTACTCTATAGAGCATTTTGAGGGTTCGCGAATCAAAAAAGTAAGTAAAATAGGATCCTTAGCCAGCTAATGAACCACTGCTTTAGAGAATTGACCAGGCCACCTAACCTATTGACAGAGTTCCCTCAAAGCTAAGAGCGTAGATGTAGTATTAAAATTGCAGTGGATTAATATTTGTTGTATGTACTTGTATAAAAACCAAAATCCATCAATTTTTCCGTACCGATTGTCGGAACGAATTGTGAAGTTTACTTTGAACATTTAGGTGAATAAAAGGCAGCCTTTCATCTGTCCGGGGAAGACGTTGAGTAATCTTCAAAGTTTGAAAGTTGTGCGACATCTGGTTCTCGAGTTTTAGGCGCACACAAAGACTCAATATATTCCATATGGGTCTGCATTTCCGATCGTATATATATGAACATATGCGATGGTCAGAGCCGCGCCCTGCCTATCTGCCGCCCGGGTGCCAGCATAATTTGCCGCTCCCTTAAAATTAAATACCAAATCCACACACACCCTGATTTGCAGGTAAATTTTTTGTAGGATTTTGAAAAACCATTGGTTTATGACTTCGAAATAATGTTGTTGTAATAATAATAATGGTTGGCTACCTTCTGTTGCCACCCTTTAGATGCCGCCGCCAGGGTGCGATGCACCAATTGCACCCATTGGACGGCACGGCCGGGGTGACCGGCAGCTTACTTATAATTTTTAAATTTCAATAACTGAACTCCTACACAATTAATTTTTGTATCATGTACTGTGTTCCGAAACTTAACATTTTGACTGGTTTTTCATTGTCAAAGATTTTCAATAACATGTTGAATCTTATGGTTTACATAAAATTGTCTTTCCAAGAGTAGTTTCTTAATTTGCAGATTTCAGTGTCCGCATGTATCAGTAATACGCCAAACCAAGAAGCAAAACGCATTCATTGTCAATTTTAACAAGTAATGTAGAAATTTAAAAATTGTACTGTATGAATATTTGAAATAAAGGATGAATTTGAATAAAGGATGATGAATAAAGAATCATGATGATGTGTTATAATCATTCAAAGGTGCTAACTAAATGTTGAGATGGGTGATTTATTTTTTAAATATAAACAGTTATAACTGCATATGACAGTCATGCATCCTTTACCTGAGGAATTTGTCTATATACCAAATGAGGAAAAGGTAAGTAAGTAAGTCTAAGGAAATTTATTTATAGAAGGTTTATCATCAAAGAATAATAACTGATCTATTCATAATTTCCCATTCAGGAAAATAGTTTTCCAAAAATTAAGATTATCTCCCCATGAACGATCGCCAATGAAATCTATACAAACGTAGTACAACCGGTATATAAAAGTCAGAAAGAGGCAGAATGGGTTATGGTCACAGCTTATGTCCGAAAAGCTGAGCTGCTGCTGGTTCGAATCCAGTTGAAAGAAAAAATGTTCATATCACCAAGGTTTCATTTCCATAAAAGATCGCCAGCGAAATCTTTAAAAACATAAACTAAAGATGCGAGTACAAGTCAGTAAGTGGATGAGTGGTTAAGGTTACAGCTCTTATCCGAAAAGCTGCATGTGCTACTGGTTCGAAACCAGTTAAAAGAAATAATTTTCAAATCACCTAGGTTTCTTTTCCATAAAAGATCACCAGCGAAATCTTTAAAGGTATAAACTAAAGACGCGAGTACAAGACAGCAAGTGGCTGAGTGGTTAAGGTCACAGCATTTGTCCGAAATGCTGTGTATGCTACAGGTTCGAATCCATTTGAAAGTAATAATTTCCATATCACTTTCTCTATCATTAGTTTCTTTTCCCTTAAAATAAGCAAGTGAAATCTTTAAAGGAAAAAAAAATTCATGTAGAACTAACTCAGCAAGTGGCTGAGTGGTTAAGATCACAGCATAAACCGGAATTGTTAACTGTGGTGTGTTCGAAACCACAAGGAAGAAAAATATTTTCCTCTAAAACAGTCCGATGAAGGATGAGAGTGAATTTGAATTGGAAGGTAAAGTGCGCGAAGTGGAGAAGAAGGTAAAAGGAGGTGAAATAAGAGGGAAAATGAGAGGGAGAGGGGAGAAGGAAAATTTTTAGCTTTTTAAGACACCTGGGAGGGGAGGAACGTTTTTAAGACACCTGGGAAGGATATCCTATCCTATCCTATCCTATCCTATCCTATCCTATCCTATCCTATCCTATCCTATCCTATCCTATCCTATCCTATCCTATCCTATCCTATCCTATCCTATCCTGAGACGAACTGAAATAAAATTTTAGTTTCCAAGTACGAATTTTCCGTTTGTGTTACCGCAATTAAATATTTATATGTTGTCGGTTTTGAACCCGGTGTCATACACTTTACAGCGAGGTTCTTTACCAATTTGCCAACATTCGTTCTAAGATATTATCGTGGTTATAAGGCTTTATTATACCTTCTCGCATAATTTTTGTTTAGGACGTCTTTCGGGAATTCTAAATAAGTGGTAATATAGATACAGATCCGCATATAAGCTGTCCCTGCGATATTGTTTCGTTTTTACCTTCTTTGAACTCGACAGAAAAAAAAATAATCCTTGTAACAGGTTTGAATTACTACAAACCTTTTGAATCTGAACACCTTTCAACTCTGCCATCTAGACATCTGAGTTCATGTTATATTTACTCTTATTTTATATTACCGTCCTCTAATAGCTTTTGTAATACAACTCCCGCATTGCGATTTTGGATCCACGCTTTTTTTCTTTATATCAGGTCTGTCATTATATGTCTCTTATGTCTCATTTACAGTAGGATTATTATCTTCTGTAATTTCAACCTCTACCTAGCTCACCTTCTACTTTACTAAGAGATATTTAACCACTTCGCCATCTGACAAATTAACCTTATATAGTCCATAGAATTAGTAATTCTAAGAATTCAACAATTCAATGGAAATTCATTTTGAAGATTGTGCCTACGACTTCTACGTAACTAATATAACGAAAAGAAGAATTTCTTGCAGTTTTCTGGTAGAGATAACGATTGGAAAAGAGATGATATTTCTATTTCCCAAGTTAGCGTTATAGTATCTCATAGAAAACTATTTATTTAATGAAATAATCGTTCAAAATTTTTTATTAGTATCCATTGCTTGGAGGCATTAACGTAGAAAAATAGTATTATAACAAAACGGATGTCAGAAGGCATGAATTCAGGTTTAAAATTAGTTGTTATGATTCAGCATTATTCCTTGTCACAAAGAGGAGAACGACGCTCATGAGATCCCGTTATTTCTGAAGGATCGAGGCAAGTGACCTTCCCTTGAAATTTTATTTGACGGCTAGAACAGCATTTTGAGGGAAATATCCGCAAAGCCTGCCTATGAGGCGGAACGGTTCAGTTCACGACTGGAAGGGGAGAAAGAAAATTTCCGCGCACATTCCGCAGGATCATACAGTAATAGTTCATTTATATTAAACATGACAAGAAAGAGACACGGAGTGTCTCAAAGTGATTGGAAGGAGTGAATGACGCAATGACCTCAAGACTGACTGAAAGAGAATGATAGCAATCGAGAAGCGGCGACAGCTGTAAACACTACATCTTCAATCAATTTTCTCTGCTACAACAAATTTTTTGGGTGCGTGACAGGGGGACGTGACATTATGACTTCGTTCCTTAGCTTACATTGGTCACAAAACATCAGTAACAATTCGTTATGCATATTCCTTTTCTGACATAGTGAATGGTCATTGTGAGTTAATAGTTCACATTGCTAGTAGTAATAGTATTGTTAAAAGTGCTTCGACGGCTTAGGTCATTTCCCACATAGGGCTCCCACCGGAAATTGAACCAGGGACCGCTTTCGCCAAAGACGAACGCGTTGCCCACATCTCTGAGACTCACGCGTTGCCCTCATCATCCTTGATCTCTGAGATTCTTGAATAGTATTTAATTTTCTATTGCAGCAGTAAAGCAATTTTTTTTGCTTTATCAACTAGCCATTATTCAGATCTCCGTGGAACTGTTTCCTTACGTCTTAAGATTAATAATAATGGCAAAAATAATTAACTGCTGCATGCATGAAGATATCAAAATATAGAAAAAGTAACGTGTATTTAGAGTTGTACTCTACTGGAGACGTACGGTAGATATATTTCTATTTTTAACATGGAATTAATGTTATCCAGAGGTTATCCAGACCCTGGATTTTTGGCAATTTTGTGTTTATTCCTTGGCTATGATCGATGTTTCACTTTTCTTCCGGGTTTCCTGTTAGTACTGATACCACATAAAAGGGCCAAGTCAAAGACACTTGTAGTTAAGGCTGAGACTCCATAACCTTCGTGTATTAGTACTACAATAGATACTGGAGTACCTACCTAACGTATATTTTAATAATTGTTGACGGGAAAGGTAAAGAATGTCTGGGAGATAAGAAGATGAAATTAAATAGTAGAAAAATTTAATTGCTTGTGAAAAAAAACGAGATAAACATTTTTCTAGNGTGGAATAAAACTTATGCAGATGTACAATTTTACTAAAACATTTTATGAGATTCAGGAAACCTTTAAGTAATAGAAATGAAAGGCAATACAAAGAAAATCTGTAAACATTCAGAAAAATCCATAGTAGTTAGGAAATACTTATCAGACATAGTAAGCCAAGGAATACACCATAAGCTCTTCTGAAATGTTTTCAGATAGAATTCAAAAAGCAACAAGATATCAGATAGAAAGCTGCCAGTAATTTAAAGCAACCTGCCCACAATTTTAGAGAAAAACAATAATAAAACTCAATTGCTTGACGATAAATAAAGAAGCTATAATAGGAACATGGAATAGTAAAAAATGAATTCCAAAGATATAAGCAACATTCAAACATTCTTTTGGGATATAGCACTCAACTTTCAGTAGAAAAGGTACAGTAATGAAAATTGAATTACCAATCAATGTCATGAATTAGGTTGATCATAAGTTATAATTGCATATACGTGTATATATATTCCAGCATATACGATATAGCTAGGATAGATATACAAATGGGAAAGTTATAACCTAATACATTTATAGTCTTAATACTGCAAATGTTGTTTTCATGAATGGCCTTTGCTGGCAATCGCTACCACGGAGAAGAGTATACAAAAGTTTATTTTTATATATACAGTAAAACCTCGTTAACACGAACTCGTAGGTACCTCAAAATCGAGAGTTCGTGTTAAAAACATTCGCGTTAGGGAAATCGTGACGAAAATTATGTAAACTCGTCTAGCCTATTTCAGATATACATTCATCACTCAAATCAAATGTATTATCTAACAATAAGCTATAAACAGCAAATATAAGTTGATATCATATTTATATTTTCACTAGGACTGAAAATATCTAGAATATTTTGTTGCCGAAGCACAGGGCGCATATTACGAATACATTCAATTGATATGCTCTCCAAACAACTTGAATGATTGTCTGAAACGTTAGCTGTGGCCACATAGCTCTCGAGGGCGCTAAGAGCGGATATGAAATCAGCACGTTTGGGTGGCTCCATAGGTTCCTCTTCATCAATTCTTCCTCGACATCTTGATGACGAGCTAGACGTAATCGCTTAGCTCTGTGTCCTATGCTGCCCGATACAGCGGCTTGTTGTAATTTTTCTCGATTCTTTATTATTGTAGTGTGTGTTGATTTCGGAATACCAAACTAATGAGCAATCTAAGTTTTACTACAAGCTCCGCGTTCCGCTTCATCCAAAATCCGGAGCTTTGTTTGGAGATTAATACTAGTTTGCACACGTTTGCTCATTTTGTGTAAGAAACTCTCCAAATTATGTAAAACTACTGATGAACAGATCCACTCCTTCACCACAAGAGGAAGACCTCCGACCTGAATAATAGTCGTGAACTCACTGAAAGCCCTCTAACAGACTCGATAACTTCAGTTTTGCTTATCATATCCTCGTTACCAAGAAAAATTTCCCAAGTGACACGATACTTCCCTAGTAAATATTTTACAATTGTTGTTTTTAATCTGACGCGCAGCAGGATGCCTTATGCTAAAACCTTCTCCTATTCATTTTCATTATCAAGACATTCGTATCGTAAACGGTAGCGATAAAAATTGTCAACAAACTTCAATTAAGATGATCATCCGCATTGTTTTGAGAACACTTCGAGAATGTTTTCGAGTTAGTTATCGTAGTGTGGTAGGATCATGTTCTCTTCAGATTGCAGTACATACCTCGTAAGCTGGCGTGAGATAGTCTTGAGCCCTTTCAAAGAACAGTAAGCGTAATACGACTGATAAAAATGGGAACTCTGTATCATATAACACTGTGCGGTATAGGATATATTTTCGACAATCACTTCCAGGTTAATACTATTCGATACCATTTGGACCACCCACAATGAATAACTACCATCAACCCAATAATTTTCGGAATAAATCTTAGCGCGTCACTGGAAATGGACGGTTCGCTTTAAGCGAGAAATATTCAGTGCGAGACCAAGATATTTGTTCGAGTTTCGTACTAACAGATTTTCGTGTTAAACTAACAAAATTCCATAAGACTCGATGTATCCGTGCCGGGACCGCAATTTGGGTTCGTGTTACAGAGAAATTCGTGTTAAGCGAGTACGTGTTAACGAGGTTTTACTGTTATATGTTGCAACCGACTCGTCTTCTCATTGTATAAAGATTTTTAATGTTTGCAGGTGAGAAAGCCCGAATATGCTAACTGATGTGAATAATGTATTAACTACATGTAACTAAATTTTTAAAAATACCCTAAGGAGTAGAAAGAAGAGTTCATGGCAATATTCCAAAATACACATACTTAACATTGTATTCATTTAGGTCACTCCTCATTCTAAAGTGCTTATCCAAGTCATTGTGTTGAAATTATAAGGATATTTAAGGCCTCGAATTCTGGCTCATCAGGGAAAGCAAGGGAAAAAGGACCTCTCTCATCTTTATGGACTGTACATTAATTTTACCTTTGGCTTGAGATTTATCTTTAAGTTGAAACTCTCACTCTGGTGATTATTAAGATGTTTACCTCTGTGCAAGTATAATTTGAGGTTAAACCAAAGTTCTACAAAGAATGTAAGAAATAAATTTTATTTACATAAATGTTGGGCAACTCATGGACTACATATGGAAAATTTAATTTTTCATACATCACATGGCAGAATGATTCCGACTTTCATCTATGTCAGAGTTTATTTCGAATCTTTCCAACATCCTGCTGCTCAGTTATGCTTGCAACCACAAAATATAATCCTTTTGTATAAAGAGAACACTGGGGGCAACTACATGAAATTACATTCACAAAGTTGAGTACCAATTGTTCAATAAATAATTACAGCTTTTTCAAGGTAAATTAGATATAAACCTTCGGTGCTTGATTTAGTTTCCTCCTTTCACTGAAGATAGCCTTGGAAGTACTGCTCTCATTCACAATAAGTAAGACTTATTTAAAACATCTCCATAAGCTCAGAACTAAGTGGTAGACATTTATTCGAACATACACAATGGAAGTTCCAAATAGGAGTTTTTCCTGCAGAATAATAGATTTCTCCATAAAGTATTGAGTGATTTAATACCAGTATCTGAAAGATGACTTGTTTCTTCCCCCATCCCCACACTGAGACACTTCTAAATAACTCTATAGAAAAGCACTCAAATACTCTATGCATTCAACAAGTCTCCTCAATATTTCCTTATAACTTCTCGCATGGCTGGAGGTCTTTCTTAAATTAAGGATAACAGACCAAGTGGAAATAAAAACAATGTTTTCACCATTCATTTTTATTCAAATTTAACTTTTTGATGGGATAATATAGCCTGGAATTTGCCCTTTACTGTGAGGAATGAACCACAACTTTAACCTCCAAAAGGCACGATTACAGTAATGAAGATGTATTTTCAGTAATTTCTCATATTCAACAAAAAGGAATTTTGCAAATTATCTATGTAGGTAATAATATCACAACAGTCAGATTCATAAAGTACACAATTTTTGGTGCATCAAAACATAACAATGATTACAAATTTTGAAAAAACTATACAAAAATAAAGGTCAATCTGATACAACAGTGGAATAAAACTTATGCAGATGTACAATTTTACTAAAACATTTTATGAGATTCAGGAAACCTTTAAGTAATAGAAATGAAAGGCAATACAAAGAAAATCTGTAAACATTCAGAAAAATCCATAGTAGTTAGGAAATACTTATCAGACATAGTAAGCCAAGGAATACACCATAAGCTCTTCTGAAATGTTTTCAGATAGAATTCAAAAAGCAACAAGATATCAGATAGAAAGCTGCCAGTAATTTAAAGCAACCTGCCCACAATTTTAGAGAAAAACAATAATAAAACTCAATTGCTTGACGATAAATAAAGAAGCTATAATAGGAACATGGAATAGTAAAAAATGAATTCCAAAGATATAAGCAACATTCAAACATTCTTTTGGGATATAGCACTCAACTTTCAGTAGAAAAGGTACAGTAATGAAAATTGAATTACCAATCAATGTCATGAATTAGGTTGATAATAAGGACTGCTAGAAGAACCAATCAAAAGGAAAATCTTAAATCGATCAAACAATATACTAAAAATCTTTATTCACTATTAAGTAGAAAATCAGTATGAGTTGACACCTCAATAGCATATATTTTTCCAAAATAGGATACCGAGCAAAATATTGAAAAATAAAGAAATAGCAACTAAAAGAAGAAAATATTTTAAACAATTCAGCATAATGACTGCCAAACACTACACTGAAATCCATAGACATTAAACAAAATGTACGGCGACTTCATGTTTAAATCTATGCTATAGAGCCCCTAAAAATTCATATAAAAACAATATTATAGAGTATAAAATATACCTTAAGCTTAATAATCAAGACTGAACTATAGTACCAAAAAAATGAAACTTTTAAATAGCAAGGACAATTGACAACAGCAAACCTGAACTGATCCAAAATTATATCCACACAAGCCTGCCTACTAAAATTTACAACTAAGTGAACATACTTAAAAAGTTACCCCAAAAACTTATTACACAAATGCCAGGGAAGAAAAACTATTTTGTAATAAGATATATTATAAAGTATCATCTACATACGATAACTTTAGCAATCTATGTTGCTGAATAATTCTAGGGATTAAAACCTCTTAGCATTTAATCATCTAAAAAATCTAGCCAGTGTAACTACACCTGTGGGAGGTGGTGCCAAAGAGATCACCTAAAAATGCCTGTAGAAACGTTTAGTGCATTAAATAAACCTTTGCATTGCAGAGACCTAATAATTAAAAACACTGTAGAACTAAAAAAAATGGAACTTGTGAATACAAAACAATTGACAATATCAAATATGGACTGAATCCAAGATATATCCATACATGCCTGCCTATTGAAACAATGTAGAGCATTTAAAAATCGCTCAAAATACTGTTATAACACAAATTCCAGGAAAAGAAAAACTATTTTAGAATCAGAAATATAATAAAGTGTTAAAGGTTAAATTAAATTATTAAATACTCCCCTTGGTAAAAATTATCCAAGTAAATAATTTAGGAGAATTTGGTCATATCATTTAAGAAATATCATAAAACAATTATTTTATATAACAGCCTGTGTTATGTACATAATAACTTATTTTACTAAATAATTTTAGAGGAAAAAAGGTCTTAGCATTTAAATATCTAACACCTAAACATCTAGTTTAAAAACCTGGAGGAAAAGGTTAAGTATGCAAAATTTTATTGAAAACAGCATAAAAACTTAAGATAACCTGAAAGAAAATAGATTGAACTTTGAATATAGAAAGGAAATCTGTAAACGTACACAAATATTGTACAACAATACTTAATTATTTTTATTAATACAAAAATCTATGCATTATATAAACTATCAACATGAATTCTTCTAATAGAAGAAACCTTGAATGAGAATCAGCCTCTATTAAGAATTACACAAGAAATAAAACACAAGTATTAACTTCTCAATAACACTGAATACCATAAAAGCAACAAATTTTTTCATCTCATATCATTACATCACATTTGTCAGTCATTTACAGTTCATATCTAGATAAAATGTACCTAAAATAACTGAAAAAATAGTCCATCACAGTTACAAAAAGTGGCAAATAATGCTCAAGACATTAGCAAAATCAAAATATTCATTTTGAATTCAGTAATGTGGTAATCCTTCAATATAAGAGCAAAGGGCATTAAGAATGAATTTAAAATACACCAAATAAATGAAAACCATTACATTTATCTAGAAAATGACAGGAGGAAACCTGTAAGAGAAACATTCCACATTCTATGAAAATCTGAAGATAAAAATTCTATGAGTAAGAATTCATTGAATTCTTATAAACTGAATTGTATACATTTTAAAAATAATTATTTGAGGTTTAAAATTCAACACCAAAGATATTTAAAAAAGAACACAATGAAATTAAGTTTAACATTTCATGGATAACGAGAACAGAAAAACAATGTCAAAAAACAAACTCTGCACAATCATACAAAAGTAGAAACTATATGATATTACTTATGAAACACTTAATCTTCATAGAACTTAATTTTATGCAACATATTTTTCTGAAAGAAATATCTTACAAATATTCACTAAAAATTTGTGTATGTATATTTATGATAGAGCATTAAATAAATAGGTGGCCAATCAAATATAAAATGAGCTATCCAACTAGTACGAAGAAACAAATTAATACCAAAGACAACCAAGAAATAAGAAAAACTAACCCAAATATTCATCAGGACAAGAAGCAGACAGTATTGTTGTTGTATCTAAACAATGCCCTAATTACCATATAAAACTGAAATGGTAGAAGAATATTATTTGAACAATATAAATTAATAATACTTAACTACTATACTTAACAATACTAATTAAAGCCAAAGACCATACAGGAACTAAAGTTCAAAAATCAATTTTCTATCAAGAGGGATTATAAAATGGACAAGACATAACACTAAAAACAAAGTAAGACACCAGAAATAAATAATAGGAATCAGGCATTACATTCTTTACACTACATTGCCAAAAATCAGAAGAAATTAAAAGCAGAAAATAAATATTCTTAAAAGGAATGGGTGGACCTCAAATAGAAATCTATTTAATATAACTTAACAAACACTTCCAAAAGAAGAAAACTCTCAAAAGATCAAAATTATCAAAATATGAAAAGGCAGCATAAAATTCCAGAGTTAAAGCTATTGATATTATGTACTTTTCAGCTTATTATTTATAGTTTCAAGGCAAAATAAAATTGTTTAAAATATATCCTAAATGTATGCTATAAAACAAGCGATGATAACATAGAAAAAAGATATATTGGGAAAACATCGCATCCACAGAAATCTTTCGATATTGGAAATCCTGCAAAAAAAATTGTTCAATAAACACCTTAAAAATAACATAAAAGCTGTTATATGAACAAGCTTTTGACATTTCTGAAAGGAGGGAAAAACAAGAATAACATGTGAAAGGTATATCAGCAAAAAGAATGTGTCAATATGTCACTTTTGCATAATGATTATCAGACTCCAATATTAGCTATAACATATTATCTATTCAACAGTTAATCCTCATGTTCAGAAAAAATATTTTGCAAATATTATCTTAAATTTACGTACATTTATTAAAGAATGCAATCTTAAGCACAAAAGAGACCAAACATGAATGAACCATCCAACCAGAACAAAGAAACAAGTGAATAGCAAAACCAACTGATTATAGAAAAACTAGGAAAAAACAAAGATTTTTCCTGACAAGACAGCCAACCCAAATTACTGATGTAACTGAACAATGCACCATAGCAATAAAATGTACGAGACAGAAGTAAGATACATTTAGTAAAATATATTGTATAATTATATTAAAATCTAAAATCTTAAAAAATGTGGGTATAAATTGAATCAGAAATCATATTATTGTAGGAAACCCTTGGAAATATTTTCTCCCACATGCACCAATACCATTATCTCAGAAAACTCAACAAAGCACCTAGACATGGAAAAATAAGGACATTCAGAATCCCATAATTTAAGATAACGAGAAACAAGATTTAAAAATCAGTTGTTCATCTGAAAATTAAATGAGATTATCAAACCAGTGAAATAGAAATACTTATATCATGGTTTATACTAAACTATCATTAATACCAGAGGAACAGGTAGTATCATTAAGCATTGTATCAAAAATATTACATTTCTGTGGCATGATGAAAAGAATAAAGTAACAGAACAGTTTGAAATCTGCCAAAAAATTCAATCTACCAAGCTGCATAATATTGTAGAGCACTACTCCTTAGTGGAGCTGTCTTCTAACAAGCTTCAACTGGATGTCTTCATCTGCTTGTGACTCTGAACATTTTCTTTCATCTAACAGCAGCTTCTCCAATTCTCAATGCTATCAGCATTCCTAACCATCTTCTACTTCCTTGCTTTCCTTCTATTTTCCCTCCATGATTCTTCTTTGAAAGCAATTCCAACAATCTATCCCCCAACAAAGATTTCTCTTTCTTTCTGATTCTCAACAAAGAATTTCATTTCATAGTCTAGCTGCTCATTCCACCTTAAGTATTTTTCTTGACAACCACATTTCAAAACAATCCAAACACTTTTCAACTGAATTTCAACTGTCCAATTTCTTCCTCTGCTAGCATTATACTGCTGTCAAAAGTCTATTCACATTTCCATAAGTTTTCTTTCCCAAAAAGATCTTGTATTTCCTTGGTACTGCTTCTGCTCCACCTTAGATGATCACTATCCAAGATAAAATCTTATATTAATAATAATACAACACTAGATAAACATATTCTTAATATAAATTCTATAAGAACAAAACGATTGGTTTGTAAATAATATAAAATCCTTTTACCTTGCTTTCCATAACTTCTTTCATAAGAATGGTCAGAAGAACAAAAAAATTATCACAAACCTCCCTGCAATTCACCCATTTCTGTACCTTCTGTCACATTACATTTGCACACCACAGAGTAAACCTGGTTTCCTAAAAAGTTTGAAAAAAGAGTAAAAATCTTGCACTCGCAATAATATAAACAGCTTAAAAAGTTATTCTGAACCTCACTCTGTTATGGATATCAATAACTACAAACTTTTGCAGGCAAGTTAAATGTATTTATAGCAACTATAACAATATAAAAATAGCAATGTATAAAAAATCTTTTTTAGATTTACTAAGGTTCTCTTAAATAAAATTTTGCTTCAATAATTACTCCGTACAATTTAAAGAGGTTAGTCAAGAAAATTCTGGGGAAATGAATGTTCATTTAATGAAAATGAATGAGAACCAAGAGGGGCATGACCATGCTGGGAAAAGAATCTAGCATTTTTTTAAATTTCTTGGGGTTCATGTAATGATGTGAAATCGTATAAATATTTCTTACGTATCACCATATTCTTCAATTTAAATTCTTCAACAGGAAGGGCCAGAACCATGCCAAATTCCACCGAAAGACTACTACAACATAAGTCTCCATATGGTTGGAATGTATCAGTCTCTTTTTGTGTCAGATTGCCTCAGCACAGGTGAAGGTTATACAATTGACTCAGACGAGATTCATTATGAAAGAGAAAAATAATCTTGAAATTAAACCTCTAAATTGTAAACTTTCCTCCAACGCATACAACAACTGTTAGAAGGAAATTGCATAGTGACATAAAAATTAATAAAAAATAACAATTTATATAAAAATACAAATTGATAAAATAATTTCTTTGAAAAACCTGTATATGAAGTACACCCAGTTACACAAATCTTACCACCTTGGACCCAGCCCGCATAACTAGCGTGAAGTTCAAAGAGAGGGAGTCTAAAGTTTCCTCTGAATTCTATTGGCTGTTGGAAGGAGGTAGCCAAGTGAAATACTTTCTCAGGGCCTCTTTAAATCATTCTGAAATGTGTTGAAGGTTTTTATCATTATTATTACCATTAAATCTTTCTAAAATTTAGTGTTGCTTTTTACTATAAGTACTTAAAAAGAATAGACTCAGTGACAAAAGAAAATAAATAATAATAATATGGAATAAGAAGGCAATCAACTGTATTTCAACTCATTAAATCTGCAGAAAAATGCTCTTGAGAAGGGGAATTGAAATTACATAAAAACTGCAAAACCTACTAAGGAAAACTAAGACAAAAGAAGACTATCTGGACAAAAACACTGAAAAAGAATCATTCAAACCTAACCTGTAGAAGAACTCAAAATTAGAAACAACATATCACTAGGAAGTAAAAGTAGTAAATTACAATAAAATACATTAAATAATTAAATATTAAAATTTTAAATATCAATTTTAAATCAAGTTCATTTTTATTGCAAAATGATGCTATCCAAATCTTTATCTGGTACTAAATCTCTCTCTCGCTTTAACTTATTTAACTCCCGCAAGACAATGCAATTTTTCTCGTTAATAATCTGCTATAAGCAATCCCACTGCTTGGTGTCTTTCTATTTTAATTGCAGAATGTCAGTTATTTAATAGGTAACACTTAAATATGTCTTCAACTGATTTTCTATGATAGTGAGATTTGGTGCCGTTTGTGAAAAATTCTTGTCAGGGTCCCCGTTTCATCCAGATAGAAAAGACTGTTATACCCATCACCCTTGGAGAATCTCCTACTCATTCCTTTCATTCTTTTGTTTCCACCATCAAAAGGTATTGTCTGTTTTCCCAAGGGAACCATGGAGTTGAAGATGGGTGAAGGTGAACTCTGAAGAGAAAAACCCCCTTTTGGGCATATTGCGGATGGTCATATGTTTATGGGGTAGCAAAAATTTGAAAGGGCTAATGGGGATTCCTAAGGGTATATGTATAATGAAATGTACTTAGTTTTTCTAAAAAACCCATCTTGATTACATGTGATACAGATTAAAAATTCATCTTTATCATTTCAAAAGTTGTCTTTTAATAGTAAAAACTTTGTTATTCAAGGTTAATTACATATAACTGGCCTTTAACATTATTCAACTACTAGTTTTAACTGATACTTAAAGCAAGACATCAAATTATTTATAATTGATGAAACAAATTTTATATAATTAAGTTTAAAGTGAAACGTATTACCTAAATGAGGTATACATTCAGTAATTTTCTGGCATTCAAAAGCAAAACCTCCTTTCTCAAGTTTTAAAAATACCCCTTTTCTTCAGCAATAAAATATCCACAAAAATTGAATACCTGTTCAAGTTCATGGACAGTTATTTCTAAATCCATAAGTCATTCTTGCAAATATTTTGAAGCAATTTAACCTGATCCATGCCACAGAAAAAATAAACTTATGCAAATTAGTGTTAATTGGCTATATAAATTTCTACCTTATCTTCAATATTTGAATATATTTTTCATTAACATTGTGAAAATTGGAAGTATCATTACAATCAAATAATTAACTTTCAATTTCACTAATTTGATAGTCTGAAGTAAGAACCTTCATCTAATCTTTTTTGTTACATTTTTCTACACGAGGATCATTCAACTGGATTTCCATTATCATATTACACCATAAACAGAAAATCACAATAAAGCTACAGAATGGTTAATCAAATTTGCTAATGCAGTATGTAATTCCACTACCTACCAATCCCAGAAGAAGAATTCTTGAATAAATTAGTACAGATTGCCCACTTTATCATACAAGCAGATTCAACATCCTCAATCACAAACACTCATTTCTCTCATTCAACCATTACAATGTAATTCAACCATACAATGACTCCATGCTTCTCTCTATCAGAAAAAAAACTATTCCAGCTTTATCATGAGAGCTCTCAATTTATCAGTTTGGCAAACCCATCAAATAATTCCTATTTTTTTAGCCTCAGCTTATATTAGAACCTTTTTACTAAAACCTATAATTTGCTATCTCATTTAAAATTATATTTTAAGAATCGCAAAAAATCCTAAATTTTTCTTAACTACCTTTTCTTTGACAGCCTGTTAATTCAACAATCACACTCACACATTCACCTTTCATACAAAAATATTTGATGAGGTTATACCCCTTACCAAAACCAAATTACCAAGAACAAAGTAAAAAAAATGAAAATGGAAATCCAGCTCTTCGACCAATGTTAGACTTTAGAATTTATCATTTTCATCAGGATTTCTCCTAACAAAACTGTCTTAAAATTAGTAACTTAATAAAAATTTATATTCAAACTATTACTATAATTATGTTCAAGAAGGCGAAAATATTAGCTCTTTTTGCTTTCCAATTTATAAATCTTGCTTATGACAAAAACATCAAGATCTACACTATGATATACTCAAAACTGTCATAAAAGTTTAAGGAAAGAATGTGACGCAATTAAAATCAATTACGATAACTAAATTTGTAAAGGCTTCCTATACGGTACATAAAGTTCCCTGAATGACGCCTTGTTCCCTGAATGTTGAAGGCCAGTCATTTTCTCAAGTTCAGCTAAAATGTCATTAAACTGCAAATCTTTTCCTCTTCACACAAACATCTGCAATATAAATTCTAACACATTCAATTTCATTCAACACATTCTAAACATCCCGCACGAACTACGAGCACTCATCTCCAACTAAAATGTTAAGCAAATGAGGTTATATATACGCCTTATAACAAAATTTTCAATAATTCATGCCTCACGGCTGCCGAAATTTATCGTTAATGGTGAGGAAGGATGGATGGTTCCCGTTTTTGCTTCCGAATGCAATATTTAAAGCTTTTGCTCGAGTCCATATTAAAATCATCATAGGTTCTCGTGATGGAAGTGCCTATTAATATTACGAAATTTCATTAGCTGACGAATAAACCAAATGCGTTATATTTAAAATCAAATACCCAAAATAGAAAATACAATTGGATAGTTCAATGTTTTGGTTATCTAAATTAAAACTATTCCCGTATCAGAAAAAGTCGTTCGATCTGAAAGTATTCTCCGTTGTCTGATATAATGCAACCCTCCGTTCTTTCCAAAAATCAAAATTGATTAATTTTACGATAGACATGGAATAATTAATCTCAGGCAGGGGAGCAGAACTTTGTACCGTCGGAAGATTACACGAAGTACCATGAAGCAGTAAATAAACCATTAAATCCAATCTTAAACTATCACGCATCTGCGACTAAATTTATTTATTCAAACACTCCGGAATTGAAACTCCACGTAAAAGAACTCATTTAATCAGAGAGAACAATCACAGCTAGAGATTTTATATATTAGGAAACCAAATTTATATCACGAGTTAAAATATTAAAAGTTAAAATGGCTTCGTCAAATGCCGGAAAACGCCACATATCCAGCAGACCGCATGTTCCATACCTCTCTAAGAAAATATTAGGAGGGAAAATCGAATACCCAGAGCGTAAGCAATTTCAAGTTATTTAAATTTCTTATTCTTCTATACGAACGCTAGCTTTAATAAGGTATACCACTTGAAATACTAATAAGTAATCCACTTGAAGTATTCCCGAAAACGTCCCATTAGAGAGGCAAACAGCCTAGATTTTTTCTTGTGAACATTGAGTATAATAAAAATACTCCAATCGTTTGTGAAATTTTAATTTATTTGGAAGATCTTAATTATTATCAATAATAACCGTAATTTTTCTTTCCGCGAAAAGAACGCGACAAAATTAGCACAATTGTATATCAATCTATGGCCACCTACCATAAGATGCTGAATGAGCAACCAAGGTCCATGGAATACAATTAAACGCCGAAAATTAATTTACACGGCTCAACCACACCGAGAAATGGATCTTCAAATCGTCACATCCACGCGAGTTATTAATAAATGACAGGAAACGAAAAATGACCCAAGGATTGAATTTGGACGGAAAAATTTAACGCTGATAATTTCAACAAAACATTCTGGACGAGTTCCACAAAATTTGTTAAACTTAAATTAGATATTACCGCACCGGTTGTCTCAAATACGGGTGTGTTACCTCGACAGTTTCGCAGTGTTTCAGCCCGGAAGAAAAGCCTTGCATCCACTTCCCGAAGGTCACCTTGATTTCCGTGAGTTTTGGCTATTCCATACCTGTTCATGACCCATGGTTCTCGAAGCCTGCGACGCGACGCAAGATGCACTTATAAGTTCGTTCAAATGCCTATGTTGAATATTCTTAAGATCACTCACCTTGAGGTATTCGAGGATATTAACACCTAACGACGTTAGCAGTAACTCCATCCTGAACCAACGTCCCCTCTATTCGAAAGACAAATCTAGACTGGCCGTGAAAGGGCGGATTTCAAGAAAAGAAGGACGAATAGGTGTCAGTTACGTCATTCCCAACTATCCGCTAGCTATTCTGGTATTCAGAAATGGTGGGAAAAGAACTTAGCATTGCAGGTTCACAGAAATAACATATTTTCTCTCATTTTTTACTTTGGATTGGAAACGACGATTATGAGTTATATTTATTAGAATCTTTCGCATCGGATTGAAGTATGAATAACTTTTGGATAGTTTTAGTCGGAGTCCTTTTGATGACACGGAACTGGGAAATGGGTGCGCATAACAGCGAATGACTAATCTGTTTCCAGTAAGATGATTTAATGAATCATTAAGATGATTGAATGAAATTAAGAAGATGGTTTAATCCTTAAGAAGAGGTTTACATCATTTTATCCTTTTGTTAACGAGAAACATGGATAAAATATTAAAGAGAAACTATAGTAAAGTGCTACCTGTCTTATGTGAATCCGAGAAATGAGCACAACGAAACACATACACTTGGTAGTCGCATGATCATAGCCAGGTGTACCTATGGTGCAGTATGTGCATTGAGTTCGGGGGCCGACTAAATAAGGGTGTCAACTGGTTGAAGTATTTGGTATTAAATAGGATTACAATAAAATAAGCATAACAATTTATCAATAAAATATGATCCAGTTTTTTTTAATATTTTTCAATTCTCTTCTAGTGATTAACCGTACGGCATCCAAGGAATAAAAATATGTGGACGAGCAATTAATAAGCTCATCTTGGTCAAGGAAATGTTCGGTAGGAGTGAAGAAAAAGTTAGCGGGCGATGCTGTTATGTCTAATTGTTAGTAATAACTCATTTTGAGTATGCATGCAGTGCTAACTTTAACGTGTATGGGATCCCACTGAAAAGTGCTGCATACGGGATTTAGAAAAGGTACAGCGAAAGGCGATTTAATCGTAAAGAAGTAAAATTAAAATTAGCATGATCAAATGTAGTAGTGATTGCTACGACGGGGAGCGGAAATGATTAAGCGGTTGGATTCACTTGTAAGAAGTTTATTTTATGTAAAAAGAAGACTTACTCGCTGTTTCTCCGGACTGGTCGAGGAGGAGTACCCGGCGAAGAGCGGACAGGCGAGGGTAGCATCCGACAGGGAGCGAGCTCCAGTCTGACTATAGGGAGTGATGGAAGATAGGGAAGACAAGGTGCCTACTCCTTGGAACACACTCCATATATACTGGAGCAGGACGCTATTCCGCCTCCTCCGAGTGTACCCTCCCCCCGTACATACAAAAGGTGGAGGTTGGGGTGCACCCTCCTTCTGCGACGCACCACTCAGCCACGGGCACACCGTCCAGGGCATAACTTGGATTTGGTGACAATCTCTAGAATATGTCGCCTGTGTTACGCGATGCAGGGAAAACCCTACAAAGCGTTTCTCGGAAGACGCCAGTGCTGCCTTTGTGCTTGCAGCTGACTCCGAGAGGTTGGGCGCAGGAGGAGAGGAGGACATGGAGTCGAAGGCGTCCGCCCATTACCACACAAGCGCGACTTTAGGGAATTTCATGCATATCTTAAAAAATACTTCTCAACTTCCACAGAAGATATTTATTGATTAGTTAATGAATATCCGCTGTGGAAGTTACGATGTATTCTTTCTTTTAAGGTGTAGTAGTAGTAATTTTAAGAGTTCTTCGACAGCTAAGATCATTTCGCACCACACCCCACTCGGGGGGGATCGAACCCGAAATCTAACGCGTTACCCACATGGCTCTCCAGAAGCTCCTCTTTTAAGATGATTATAAATAATTATTACAAAAATCAGAAACTGTTACTTGGATGTTCAGGGTGCAGGATGGGAATATCTAGGAGCTATACGATTTAAAGAAATACTTAATTTACTCTATAATTTCAGAGAAAGTACGCCCTTAGCAGATGTAGCCGATAACATGCTTCCTCACTGTTGTGAAGACCGTTCTAATACTGCGAAGAAGATCAAGGAAATAGATGAAAGGAATATTTGATTCAAGAATGCAATTTTCCGTGAACGATACGCGAAAACAATCGATCCGGGAAGAAGATTCATGGTGCATGCATTCTCGCATCAATATGTGTACCATGTGCGAGGCAAGGCGGCTTACAGGGTACATATGTTGATGAAGAAAAGACTTTTTTCAATGTAAGCAGTACATACGACATATTGGCATGTTTTCCTATTAAACATTTTCTTTTAGTTCACTCGGCGAATGAATTCATTTTCACTTACACAATTTCCATGTGAAACTATTTGAAAATTTTACTATATAAAGAATTATTAGCAACAAGATAATCAAGTGCGGCCTGATGGTTTCACATGTGATCTACCTTGTGCAGGAAAATGTTAAATGTGGCCTTCTGATGAAAAAAAGGTTCTCCACCCCTGCCTTAGAGGGACGGAAGGAACGTTTGAAGGTCAAAGACATATTTAGAGAGAGATGATGAAAAAGGAAAACTGTTGAAATATGTGCTCATTGCCAATAAGGCAAAGAATATTCGTGTCTCGGAGGGTATCCTAGAAAAAGTTACATTTATTTATAGTTCAGCATAAAACTAATATATGAGTTCTTTGTTAGCTCCTTAGTTCGGAGCGAAGAATTTTAAAAGTATTCTTCATCGTCCAATGGTCTTAAAAACTGTTTTCACATTAAGTATAACCAATGAATGAGAAAAAAATTACTTTGCCGAGAATAAGACTTGAGTACATACATTCAAATTTGAGTGCGTTTACTTTACTTTCGTACAACGCAGCCGCGATATTGGATTTCAGTTTGCATGCCTTCTATTCAATCATGATCAGATCCATCAATTTGCTTTGGAGAAATATTAAAGCGATTAAATTTTACTTCATCCAGTTGAACTACACGTACGTTATCGCCGACGAGGCTCGGGGAGAATTTTTCGAGGAATAGAATCTAATTGAAGGGAAAGTCTCCGCTAGTAAACAGCTCGGGCTCCATTTGAATGAAGTAACATTAAGTCTAATCGAACTAAAAAAAACCATTGCTACTCGTTTCTGTAAACCTGACCTCTTGCGGACCTTATTGGAAAGAAAGATCAGTCAGAAGAGGTTGGCGTGTACAGAGAGAGTAAGTTGATTCTACGTTTGATTGTCTATATTTAGAACGTTTTGATGAAGTAAATTTCGCGCTTATAGTGATCTAGAGTGATGTTTACTGCTTAATGAAGAATAGCATCTCCGCACACCGAAAATCACGTAGATTTCCTTTAAGTAGTTCGACTTAGTTAATTTTTTTTGTCCTACTGCAGTCCATAGGAGATATCTTCCATGGCAAGCCTATCTCAATGCCCGCCGCAAGGAAATCTTTCCTGGTAACTATACTCTAGAAAACGCAACCATGTTTGAATGCCTCTGAGCTAATTAACTGTGAGGTATTACGTGATTATGCTCAAAGTGTGATAGATAGTAAGATCTCGAGATTAAAATCAATTTTCGGAAAGTCATTCATAGTACTTCGGTATATAAAGGTCCCTCTGGCCTTCATTGCTAGTTGAAAATAATTGCCGATATAAAATACTTCACTGCCTACGGACTGTTATTCTTGGTTGTGAATTACTGTGAAAAACCGCAAATAATTTCGAATGTTTACATTGGAAATAAATTCTAGAACTTGTCAAAAAGTCACTTTTTCGTGGCACTTTATGCAACCGTATCAGATTTGAAAAATATTTGTAATGCACGGACCCTGCCATATCCCGAAAGACGGTTCTCAGGGTATATTCGTTTATATGTAACTCATATTATGTAGTTATGTAATGCATTTTCTCCATCTGCTGACATCCTATTTAGCACGATAAATTGAAACATTGTTTGTATTTCCATTCACCGGACCCAAAAGCTAATGAAACAAATTCGTTTGATCTTAAACACGTTGCACCCACACATAACACAATAATACAAGGCTGTGTGTTTCCATCTCAATATTTAATATGATCTTTTTCAGCATTTTTGTGCAACGGTTATCTCTTAATTACTGCACTGCCGAGTTCTTCTCCACCGTTTTTATTTGCGGGCGATTCTTTTGCAACTTATTGTTATTTGCAGCAGCGAAAGAATCGCCCGCTTCTAAAAACTACAACAGTTACATTTCGGAATCGGCGGTGCAGTAATTAAAAAGTGATATTAATATATGCTATGCAGTTTAATTTTTTTCAGGAGCCGAAAAAACGACGGAGTAGGAGAAGTATCGGAAAATATGGATGATTTTGCCGCCCGCCAGCGGGTCCGAGGGTTGGGTCGGGGACAAAGGGCGTCCCCAATACTGAAGTCTGGGCTCGATTCCGATAATTTTCCGTTGATTCGTATTTAGGATGGTTGAAAAAACTTTCGGTGGGGTGGGCGGCCCTCTAATCCCGAAAGTGTCCACGAACGGAATCGAACCCGCGAACCTTAGCATTGGTAGCGGACGCCCTGTCCCCTAAACCAACCGGCTCGGACAGGGAAAAGTAGTTCTGAAGTTGACCTTATTCTACGGCCCAGCCTTGGCGCGAAATTCGAACAAACTATGACGTAATTGGAGAGTCGGCTATTCCTTTGGACTTTGGTGTACAGTAGCCCTTCAACCACAACTTAATTATTGCAACTGTGTACAATAAGAAGTTATAAGATTCTTATACTATAAACACTTGTAAAATAAAGAAGTGTTTTTGAAGCAATATAGACCAAAGTGCCCGCACTTTTGTAGCTTAATTTCGTAAAGGGGAGGTATATTAAGAGAAAAAACAACTCAATGCTTGCAGTTTACTTTCCTTAGTATTTATTTTATCGTAATAAAGAGCTTATTAAAAATATTCTCTTAATCTAAGGGGGCAATGTAATCATTGCATTACAAACATTCATGAAAAGATCCCTTGACTTCTTTTATACCATACTAATATACAAAACTATAAATTTTGAAATATTTTCAGTAAAAAACACCACTCAAAATTTGTAGGATATATATGTGAAATACGAATGTTTCCATTTATAGGTGCTCGTTGATTCTCAACCGGAGAATAGAAGTCTGATTAAATATAGTATACCAATGTGTACATAAGAGAGAATAACATCTCGGGGATATTGGGGTTTGTTTCAAATGGTGCTTTCAATGGAGCTATCACCGAAAATCCTTACATGCTGGCATCAAGTTACCAATCCATCCATGCAAAAATTGAGATAAATCAATAATGATTAATCCAATCATAATTAAGAATAACACAGAATTTCATTGAAAGATAATGCATAATCTATTTATGCATAATTTATTTATTCTATTTCATAACTGTCACTGTGTTTTCTTGAATTTAAAGACCTTTAATCACTTATTTCCAGATTCTAGTTTTGTACAAACGCTATATAATGTATTATTTTACATTAACACTATTATGTAATTAATTTATCACTTAAGTTCATTATTTTCAGCAATGTTTGAATCGAGAGAAATAATTAATGAATGAAGAATATTGAAGTACAAAACATTCAGCCTAGAAAAGAAGTACCAAGTAGCTTCAGGCAACAATTAGTATTCAATTGCTATTGCAGAATTTTGCTTCGATTACAGAAACTTTCTCTGAGATATATAAAATTTGATATTAAGCACCCTATTTATAAGCGCGGATTATCGGGTACTTTCTTCGTTCTACCTGTGACTAAGGACGAAAGTTTTGGATCGGAGGACGAAATTACATGCTTGGAAGCTAGATGAATGGTGCTAAAAGTGATGCAACTTCTTCGTCGGCAGTAAACTGAAGTATTCATAATGAAAATGTCTGACAGTAGGTCCTCAAACTCAGGTGAACGATTTTATTTCATTTCATTCTTATATAACATTTTTAATTGCAATGATTTATTACTATTAGAGAGAAAATTATTAACCTTATAAAACAGATTTAAAGTAAAAACTTTATTTGAAAATCCAACAGAACCTAGCGAACGGTTGGTTCGAACATCGGGCAATAACACGAAGATTTAATTTTTCTCACACCAGAATTAGTTGCATATATTTATATTACGTATGAAACTGAGGACTAATTAAGAGCAATTGGAATCTGTTTCACGTAAATTTTAATTATGAAGTACTTATCGGTCAATCATTAGTACCAGAAAGTGATGATGCAATTTAAGCAAGAAAATCCAAACAATAAATCAATTGGGAGTATTGTAAAGTATATTTTGAGTATTATAAATTGGGGAAATTCTTTATTACGTTCAGAAAACTATGAGTATGATGATTTACCCTTAAAAAACGAGAAAAAAATCAAAGATTTACTTTCCATAGGATTTATTAATGCGACCATGGTTTCGGTGCAAATTTACACCATCATCAGGCACCGAGGCTTCGTTACAACGGTTACAACAGCTTAAGAACAAACCAGAGAGGGGATGGAGGTGAAGGAGAGTTACAAAGTAAGGGGGCCAATTAATTATTCATAATAGGTCGTTAAGCGGAGGGGGAGGGTGTAATGAATGGAAAAGGCTAGTAAACAATGTAGAAGGATTCTCGGTGAAAAGGAATTCATTGGCAAGGGAAAAGGAATGGTGGAGTATTTGAAATGTTTCTAGTATATCTATTTTGTATGTATTACGGCAGGAATGGAGGATTACAGGTGAAAATTCGGATTGGTGATTTTTAACCAAAAGGTGTTCAGTTCAGTTCAAAATGAGATCTATGAGCGTTATTAAGGAAAGCTCTATGGTGTTCATTGCATCTGGTAAAAATATTCCTACTATTCTGGCCAATATAACTAATTTCACAGTCATTACAAGGAATTCTATAAATTCCAGGCTTAAACAGGGGGTCAATTTTATCTTTATTATTACATAGTAAAGACCTAAGTGTTTTGCTGCTGTGGTATGCTAAGAGGAAATCATTCTTTGGAAATATATTACAGGTTTTGTATGATAGATCGCCAATAAAGTTTAACTTGTGCCATTTCGGAGGGATTGTGTTGGTAGGGGGAGTGAATATAGAATGGATAGCAGTTTTTCTCAGTTTTCTGGCAAGTATTTTATTGACCAAAGAAGAGGGGTAACCGTTATTAATTGCAATTGTTTGTATTGTATTTAGTTCTTTTTGGTAGTTGTCGGGTGACATAGGTATTTTAATGAGTCTGTAAAGGAGGGAATGAAAGGCTGCAAGTTTCTGTTTGTAATGGTGGTTAGAAGAAGCTGGTATTACAAGATCTGTGTGAGTTGGTTTTCTATATATGGAAAATTGGATTTGGTAGTCGGAGATAAGTATGTTTAGGTCTAAAAAGTTGATCGAGTGATCTACTTCAAATTCACAGGTGAATTTAAGGGAAGGATGAACTGAGTTTAACAAACGAAGTAGTTCGGTAATTTGTCTTTGGGACCCTTTCCAGATGCAAAGAATGTCGTCAACGTAGCGATGCCAGGTAACAATATTAGATAGCAAGGGAGATTTGCTATTAAAAAATTTGGATTCAACATGGTCCAGGAAAATGTCAGCAAGAATAGGGGAAAGTGGGGAGCCCATAGCAAGTCCGTTAGTTTGACAGTAAAAAGAACCATTAAACTGAAAATAATTTTGGTCAACACACACTTTAAGCAAACTGATTAATTCACTGATATATGTTTTTTCTATGAAATTGTCCTCCATGGTTTTCTTCATGATATTTAAAGTTTCATCCACTGGAACGTTAGTAAAAAGGTCTTGAATGTCGAAAGATAACAGTTTGCAATTGGGTGGTAGTTTGATGGATTTGAGTTTGTCAGTCAATTGGACAGAGTTTTCAACGGTATATTTGGCAGAAAATAACCCTATATCATTTACAGCACGGTTGAGATGGGCAGAAAGCT
>KZ308992.1:4963231-4975328 GCA_000376725.2 Ladona fulva
GTTGTGCCAATGGTTGGCACTCAACCTCCAGGACACCCTTCTCCTCCTTACGGGTCTCCACGCACGGCAAACACGTGGGTGGATCCTTGGTCAGCTGGCATGACCACACACAGACAGCTGATCCACATCACTGTCCGGGCTCAGCCCTTGCTGCTCTTGGGGTTTGTTTTCGGGGTTTTCTCCCCGCCCGATTAGTCGCCTCTTACGACAGGCCGGGATGCCGCGGGAGTATTCTCCATCCCCCTACCCGCAGGGGTGATGCCTATGGATTTTTGCAACATGTTTGGGTTATTTTTGTAGTTAGTTTTGTTGTGTCATATAGTTTTGCAATTATTTAGAGGAGCATCAGTGGGTTTCGGTGGTCAATGATGGCTCCAATTGATGAATTATTACTGAAAGATGAGTTAGCTTTTGATAAAATTAGTCTTATCGAGGAGGTTGCCGGGAGAGTTGAAAGGTAGCCTGACGACATGAAACATGTGTAGGTGTTTAAGGCCATGACGGAGGGAGCTGACGAGCTATATGATTGGTACCCTGAAATTATCTCATTATAATGTGTTGATTTATAAGAAACAAAATGTTGAACAAGCAGAGTGTTTTCAGGCGAAGATTGCGATGTCTGAAGCAAATATTGTAACACCAAGGTGATAATGGCCACAGTGATTCATGCTGAAGGATCAGGGTCAATTAAGTTGGGTTTAACCTCTATGACTCATGTTAGCGGAGCTGGAATGTCAAGAACTGCATTCCAAAAGTTGAACTTGATTGATTTCCATGGAGATCTTAAGGTGTGGTAAAGCTTTTATGACATCTTCGAGGCTACGATTCATAATTCTACTGAAATATCTGATGTTGAGAAATTTATGTATATACGTTCATGTCATTGTTGTTAGTGTCGTCGTTGCCTCTTGCTGGTGCAAATTATTCAGAGGCCTGGGTCTCCTTGAAATCGCGCTATAATCAACCTTCATTATTAACAAATGCTTATTTGGAAGCATTATTGGGGTTGAGACCAGTGGAATGGGCACCTAAACAATTATGAACATTTACAAAATTGTTGATAGAATATACAGGCGCACTATCGGCATTGGGATATCGTGTCGTAGATTGGTCAGTAATTCTTTTATGAAAGAAATTGAGCTCAGATCTGAGAGAAAGAAGTTTCAGAAGAAGGGTTGGTGACCATAAAATGTTTTATTTCATTTTTGGAGAAAGAGGCTAGGATGCTAGAAGCAGCCAAATGCAGATCATCAAAAGGAGGTTTGTCTGGCCTGAGAATGTTGGGAATGCAAATTGAGAAAAAATCGTATGGTGCCGGGACTAGTGCCTTGGTGACAAGCACTGATGCATATCCTACTCCCGCATCTCTGAAATGCATATTATGTGGAGCAAATCATCCATTATTTTTGTGTGCGAATTTCAAGGGTTTCTCCTAAAATGATTGATTTCGTGTGGCAAAAGATAAATGCCTTTGCTTAAGCTGTTTGCAGTGTGTGCATTCAGTCAAAACGTGCCGTAGACAAAATCCTTGTCAACAATGCCCATTAAGGCACCATTCCTTGCTGCATTTCACGCTGCGAGAGCAAGATTCACATAAGGCAATGGCGGTTAAGAAAGTAGAAGGGCAAGTAAACACCAAAAGTGGTTATGCCGACGGTGCCGTGGTAACTTTGACCACTCCTGTCAAATCTGTCACTGATTCATCCCACGACCTTGCAGAGGGGTCAACATGCGCTGTATTGCTCTCGACTGCAGTAGGTCTGGTGCGAGACCAATACGGCAATTATCAGTGGGTGAGGATTTTAATTGACAACGCGAGTCAAGGATAATTTATTACTAAGGCAGGCACTCAGTGTTTGGGGTTGCCTATTAAAAGGGTGATCACGTCCATTTTCGGTTTAGCCCAAACAGCAGTGGGTGTTGCTCATGGAAAATTGACTGTTGTATTTGAACCAACTCCGAAGGGTGGGTCAATAGAGGTTGAAGCCAAAGTAATAGAGAGTCCTAAGATGGAGGGTACATGGACACACATGTAGTAGCAGTGCTACACAGAAAGCAGCGAGATGAAGAAATACTTGCTTTGAAAGTGTGCCTATTAGATAAAAACAGGCACCCTGGCAGTATCTGTACCTGAGCCTAGTGATCCTAGAGCTGGAGACCCAATGGTCTCAAGACTGCTGTTGCCATATCCAAGGCTGCTAGAAGTTGTCTGCTGTTGGGATTGCTGCTGGGCTTGCAGGGCATGCATCACACTCCTTGCACCAACAACCCCACCCCCTCCATACAAAAGAAGCAGTGGCCGCACATAAGAAATCTTACCCTGGCGGATCCACTATATTATCGATCTGAGTATATTGATACTTTGTTAGGGGCCGAATGGCTGGGCACAGTGATGTTTGGAAATAGAGGATTGCCTTATTCAAAAATTTTGGGATGTAGAGGAACCTCTATCTGTTCATCATCTGAGGGAGGATGATTAAAACATGCAAAGCTCACTTTCAGTCAACTGTATGTAGATTAGAATCAGGTTGCTACGTGGTTGAACTTCCATTTCTCTCTTAGGGAATAGTCTAAATGGGGAATTGCGTCAGTTCCTCTAACTTGAACGGTGCCTTGAAAAATGACCGAAACTTAGGCAATGCTACAATGTGTTTATGGCAGATTACGAGGTGCAGGGTCATATGGTGCAAGCCATGGAGCGACCTATAGTTCCTGTGCCATTTTATATTCCACACCATTGCACTTATCGTGGGGAGGATAAACTCTAAAAGTTTCGGGTGGGCTTTGATGCCTTCATGAAGACTGAAAACTGCCAATCTTTAAATCAGACACATTGGGCCAAAGTTACAATTACATATTGTAGATATTTTATTGTTGTTTAGAAGGCAAAATATTGTCATTATCACGGACATTCACCAAACGTACCAAAACATTAGTATCTGTAAAAGGCATTATGACTTCCAGCGAGTGCTTTGGCGGGTAAACACCAACCTTCCACTTGGCGAGTAAATCTAACAATCATAACTTACGGCATTGCATCAGCCCCATACTTGGCCCTCAGAACGTTGCAAAAATTGGTGGAGGATGAAGGGGCTCCTTACCCAGCAGAATCACATGCCCTTCGCAGATCAACCCACGTGGATGACATTGTGTTATCAGTGAAGTCTGTGGAAGAGGCAGTGAAGTAAAAAGACGAGTTGATAAAGTTATTGTCTATGAGGGGATTTTCGTTGCAAAAATGGGTAAGCAATCATTCTGCAGTTTTGGATGCTCCTCTGGAGCATCAGGCCCAAGATATAGATTCTTTTTTGTTTGAAGAAAACTCAGAGGGCTATATAGGAAAAATATTACAGCTAATTTGGCAGACGACATCAGATGCCTTTTCGTTTCACATTCAATATAACCTAGTGCCTACAACAAAAAAAGCAATTTTGTCCAAAGTGTCGTGTTTGTATGACCCGCTGGGATTTATTGCGCTGGTTGTTTTCGTGGGAAAATGTATTCTTCAGCGTGTATGGCAATTAGGAGTAGGATGGGATGAAGTTCTACCAGATGACGTAAGTTTACCCTCCCAAGAAGCTTGAATTTTGATTTAGCAGTGAGTGTTCAAATTCATGGGTTTTCGGACGGTTCCAAGTAAGGTTATGCCAGCATTGTGTCCTCGAGGCTGATGTGGTGATAAACTTACTGATGTCGAAGTCAAGGATGGCATCACTGAAAAGGGTGACATTGCCTCGTCTTGAACTATGTGGTGCCTTATTGACTGCGAGATTATTAGATCACGTCACTTAAGTTTTGGATCTACCTTGTTTGATGGATTCTGTGACCTTATGGAGTGATTCTATGGTAGCTGTTAGTTGGATTCGGTCGTCACCGCATAAGTAGAAAACATATGTCACCAATAGAGTTAATGAAATCCAAGGTTTGATTTCTCCTGTAAATTTTAGGTATGTGCCTTCCGAATTTGACCTAGCAGACTGTGCTTCAAGGGGTTTATTGCCCTCAGAATTGTCTTTGAATGAAAGGCCACCCTGGTTATTGGGTCCCGAATCGGATTGGCCATCAAAAGATGCAATTATCAACCGCCTATGTCAATACTTAGAATTAATAGAAGAATTACTTGTCTGTAATTCGTGGACTGTTAATGATGATGCAGACAAGATATTAAATAAATTTTCGTTATTTTTGAATCTATGGAAAATAACAGCCTTATGCTTAAGATTTATTTATAACTGGCATAATTCTAAAGGTCACCACAGTGGTATTATTTCCCTCAGGGAATTGCAAACTGCATGGTTGGTCTGGATTAAGCATATTCAGAACCAAAAATTCCAGGAGAGAATTAAATGGCTTAAAATGGCACCAAATCTGATGGAGGGTCAATTAGTAACTGTAAAAGATGCAAACCTCCAGCCATTGCGTTGGACATTAGGTAATATGATAAAGGTACATCCTGGGAAGGACGGAATTGCACGAGTTGTTGACTTAAAAACAGTGCAAGGGGTTATCACCAGAGGGGTGAGAAACCTTTGCATGTTGCCATTAGATAAGTAGGTTTTGATTTGTGTGCACCTTGCTTTTAATAGGTTTACAGAGGTGCTTAAATTATTTTTTCCTTTTCCTTGGGACTCCTAACCTTTGATTAAGTCTCCCCAACATCCCCTGTGGAGTGAAGAGCTAATATTTCATTTACCTTTCCCCATCCTACCTGTTTATATTTTAGAGAAAAAATATTTGGATACGGTGCACACAAGATTTAGGTAGTCGCTTAACCCGTTAGCACCCAGCATCCTATTTATAGGACACTCACTTTTTTGTGCGATATCTCACTTGATATTCATGGGAATGTGATAAAATGATACCAAATTGTTACACCGGGACTGACAAGGATATTATCATTAAAATTTGTTTCAGAGCTTCAGCAGAACTACTTTTATAAGTCTGTGAAAATCGGCTTATTTAAAGCGCTGAAGCTACAATGTAAAAAAAATTATAAAAATTTCTTAAAATGAAAGATACCAGTCATATGCATATCGCTTGACAGTATAAGAGTGAAATATCCATTTCACGAAGTTATTTCTCAAGTTTCATCCTTTCTTTGCTATGAAATTGGCATTAAATTTAGCTGTCCTATATATAGGATGCTGGGCGTTTGGTAGATGGAAACATTGTTGCAGAGTCGGGGCATTGCTACATACATATAGGGCACATTGAGATAAAATCTGTAATCCGTTTTCGAAATAATGCAAAAGCAAAAGATAACAAGAATGACAGATCCTTTAAAACTAGACCTCTGATAGATATGGTGAATGCTAACCTTCGTAAGTGGGAAATATTGCATAAAAACTAGTCTGTCGATGAAATGATCATTAGGTATTATGGGCACCATCCTCTTAAACAATTCATTAGGAGTAAACCAATTAGATTTGGCTATAAATGATGGGCACCTCTGGAGAAAATGGATATTGTTATAATTTTTCACTGTACTGCGGTAAAGAGTCTGAGAACATTAAAAATGCACCGCTAGGAACACGAGTTATGAACCAAATGCTTTCCATTGTAGATGATCCGTCAAGTCAAGTAATATATTTTGATAATTTTTTTTACAAGTTTTGCGCTATTTGATGAGTTGAGAGAAAAAGGAATAAGGGCAACTGGGATGATTAGAGAAAATAGAATGGGAAAATGCACACTGATGAGCGCCAAAGAGCTAGAAAAGTTCCCAAGAGGATACAATGATTACAGATTTTAATCGAATAATGAGATTTTCATAGTGAGATGGAAAGACAATAAATGTGTAGCAGTGGCTACAAATTTTGATACTCTTAAACCCACTGTGCAAGTAATGAGATGGTGCAAGGAAAGAAGTGCAAAAGCCTATGTACCACAACCTGCTCTCATTAATAACTATAACAAATATATGGGTGGTGTGGATATGCATGACTGGTTACTTGAAAAACATGCAATTGCAATCAAAGGTAAAAAATGGTATTGGAGTGTATTCACGAGAATTGTGGACATGTCTATTGTGAATGCTTATTTGTTGTACCGCGATATTCATGGTAAACAGTCTATATCCATTAAAGATTTCAGAAGAGCGATAACCGTACCTTATCTAAAATTAGGATATGGTAAAAGAGTGCAGCGCGGGAGGCCATTCAGTTTTCTTTCAACATCAAGAGCGACCAATTCAGATTACATTAGATATGATGGAAAAGAACACATGATTGAAAAAAGAGACAAACAGCGGCGATGCCAATACAAATCTTGTTCTAGCAAGCCTTTAACATACTGCAAAAAGTGTAATGTCACCTTGTGCATGAAGTGCTTTCCTTTGTATCATAAGAATTAGGTCAGGCATGTAATTAATTACATATGACAGTCAATAAATCTTATTTGTAAGCAGTAGTTACCAATTGTAATATATGTAAACGAACTTAAAAAAACCTATCAAATATTATGATACTTGGGAGCAATACCTAGAAATTGCCGCTCAATTATATTGTTAATATAAATTGTGAAACGTGGAATTAAAGACAATACTGCTTTTATATCACATATTTATGTTTATATTCTTGTTTAAAAGTACCACAGAACAAATTGCCATTCATGTGAAAATAATGGTTTATTACACTGAATGTGTATTTACGCATACTGGGAAGCATTGTATGGGTCAAACGCCCAGCGTGCTATATATAGGACGGCTAATTATGCAAAAACTGTAAACATAACGAAAAAAAAAATATGACATTGTGTTTCTGCATGCAAAATTACTGTATATTGTGAAAATCATGACAAAATTCAGAAAAAAAATAATTTGGGCGTTAACAGGTTAAGTTGGTTGGAACAGTGTTCCAAGGTGGGCGGGTTGTTTGGACCAGTGTATTGGTGCATATGGAAGAGTGTTTGAGAGCCAGCTGAGGGGAGTGGAACCGCCACTCACATCTTTTCTTTTGTTTATTTTTGCGGGTGGCTAGTTGGCCCGCTAGTTTGTATTGTCGTTTTATTTAGAGTAGTAGTTGTTGTGTGTGGGACTGCTGCGTGAACTGGAGGTGCCGAAATCTGAGACACAGGAAGGGAGGCGAGTGGTGTTTCTTTGCTCTTCACGCAGTGAGGCTCTCATCATGCATATATACAATTAAATACAGTCCACCTTTTTTTTGCAATATCGTGTCGAAGCAACAATAACAATTCACATTTTGCTCCACATTCAATTTCAAATAATCATTCTTCCAATTTTAAATCCTTTCCATTGCAAGAACACATTGGATGCACAGGAAACAATGGAAATCCTCCAACAATTAGATTTTGGCTACATTCCAGCCAACAACCATTTGTTCCAGTGCCACTCCCTGCTGATTTCCACAGTTGAACTCCTACCACCACTTCCCTCCTCCACACACTTCAAAGTAACTTCTTTCCTACCCTTTCCCCTTCCCCCTATTGTTCCCAGGGTTCATATGTCATGGTTTGTGAAGATTTTGTGTGACTTGAGAATGATGCTGAAGCATTGAAACTAGTTGTCAATTCTTAATAAAACTTTTTTGTGGAAACTGGAATATTTCATTCAGTCTCCGGCTGCTGAGGTGAAAGGACCTGTCCTCAAGGAGCTCCGTGGAAGAGAAGAAAAGGTGGCGAAAGGGATAATGGCAGGAATGTCAGGTCAAGTCTTACCAAGATGCATAACGTGTAACAAGAGTGTTAAGAATGGTGTACGTTGCAGTGACTGCAAGAAGTCTTTCCATTTCAGCTGCAGTTTGTTTAAAGTCGAAAACTGTGTGGAAGACGACTGGCGCTGCGCAGTTGCTCTAAGAAGAGGGAGAAGGGCAGCCGCGAAGAAAAGGACTTGGAAATACTCAGGCTAATGAAGGAGTTGGAAAAAGAGAAAGAAAATGTAAGAAGGCTATTAGCAGAAAATGAAGAGCTAAAAGCAAAGACAAACTACCGCAACTCCATCGAGGATCGCTCAAAGGTGATACTGAATCCTAAACCTTTTAATGATGTGTTAGTTATGGGTGACTCTATCTTAATTCAGTGGAGAGGTGTGTAAAAGTAAGGGTGCTACTGTTGAATGTTTGCCGGGGATAAGGGCGGAACAATTAAGCAATAAAATTGAGAGGATGGGAAATGATAGGAAGGAAAAAATATTTGTCATTCATGTGGGGACAAACAATGTTAAAAGGGCAAAAAGTAGTGATCATGTGGTGGGGGAAATTTATGACTTCTGCAATGTTGCCAGAAAAAAAATTTAATGGGGATAAAATTATTGTAAGTGGGATAATTAAAAGAAAGAATGTATCTCCGCGTAAATTGAATATATAGGGGAATTAGCTGGGTGTGCAAAAGAGGTTAAATTTTGTGAATCCTAATTCATGGGTTAGTGAGTGGGACTTGGAAAGGGATGGGTTGCATTTAAATAGGAGGGGATCTTTTAAGTTCGGTAACTGCCTTTCCAATTCTATTTACAGGTGTTTACAACAGGGAAACTAAGTCGATGCACCGGAGGTGAAAAGAAGAGAGCAAGCGGTGAATATGGGGACAGCGAGATTGATGGAGAGTATGAGAGCATCACTCAGGACATGACGAAAAGGATAGCAAGTGAGGATCCCGATAAGGAGGATGGTGCATATTTATGTGCACGAGCTTTTGACGAAGGTAGCGGTTTGAGAATTCTCCAGGTAAACTGTAGGAATATTTATAATAAGAAGGAAGCATTTTCATCCTTGATTGAAGGGTCAAATCCGGTTTTGGGAACGGAGTCTTGCTTGCATAAGGATATTTATTCTAGCAAAATTTTTCCTTAGGGTTTTGTCGTTTATAGAAGAGATCGTGAATAGCGTGGTGTAGGGGTGTTTGCGTGCATTTCCGAAAAACTGCATAGTAACCTCGAATGGGTGCGTGATGACTGCGAAATGCTACGGGTTAAAATAACAAATCTGTTCAACAAAAGGGTTCTCACGGTAGTAATTGCGTATAGGAAACCAAGTGACGATTTCCGGGTTTTGAACATTCTTAACGACCTTTGCACTGGAAGTATGAGCAATAACCTCACGGTCATAGCAGGAGACCTAAATCTACCAAACATCTGTTGGGAAGGGAGCGCGGAGGGAGGGGGTAAACCCCAAGAACTCATGAATAGCATTATTCAAGAGGGGGGACTTACTCAGGTAGTCGAGGAGCCCACCAGGGAGTCGAACACCCTAGATATATTTCTTCTAAAGCCGTTAGAACCACTGATTAAAGCCAGCAATATTCCAGGTATAAGCGATCACAATTCAGTGGAGCTCATGCTTAAGTGGAATGTTCCTAAACGATCATCAGTCTCAAAAAACACAGGACACTTTCAGTACAGAAAGGCAGATAATATCGGATTCCAAGAATACCTACGTGAAAAATATTCTGAATGGGCAGGTTTTGGGAGTTCAGTGGAAGAGATGTGGCAGGGATTTAAGAATATAGTTTTCGATGGTATCAATAAGTACTTACCAAAAAAGCGACTAAAGAATAATCCAGGTCCCGAGTTTTACAATAAATAAGTTAGGTCACTCAAAAGGAAAGTCAGAATTGAGCATAAAATGAAAGACTGCGATTTAGATTCATTGCAAAAGTATAAGCAATTAACTAAGGAATTAACAGCAGAAAAAATACAAGCAGAAGAGATATATATTAGTAACACTCTTGACTCGGGAAATTCCAATGAGTTCTACAAATATCTACGCTGTAGGAAAGGAGATAGGAACAATTCCATATCAATAAATATAGATTCAGAGGAAAATCTGAGTAATGAACAGGATGTCGCTGAAGAATTCAATCACTGGTTCTCTCAGGTTTATAATAAGAGCAACCAAAGTGCTGGTAATAAACTAAACTGGAAGCATTTACCTCAAGGAGTTGAGATCGGCCCAAAGTACCTCCTAAGTATATGTGGCGTTTGACTAAGCCTTCTGGCCGTTGGAGCTGCAGGCGGGGAGGTACCGGTTTCCCCTACCAGTAGGGTGAGGGGGGAACCGGTAGTGTGGGAAAATTCCCGCATAAATAGCGAGTCGGTAACCGCCAAGGGGGAATTCATCGGTCGACGCGGAGCCGACTCGCCTGCTGTATCGAAAGGATAATAAAAGTCTTCAACGGGAACTACGGCCTCTCGTTTATTCACGGAACCCTTCATATAGATTCAGTTATTTTTAGGCATAATATTAAACTCAAAAGTAGAAAATATAAAGGACCTGATGATATCTCCAGTGACGTCATCAAACTGGGAGGTAATGCAGTAGTACCATACCTTCGAGTATTGTTTACAGCCACCTTAAATAATAATCAAATCCCTAGCGACTGGACAAAGGCAATAGTGATTCCGATTCACAAGGGTGGATCTAAAACATCAGTAGATAACTGTAGGCCCATTAGTTTGACTTCTCAAGTATGTAAAATAATGGAAAAAATTATAGCAGATTACCTTCGTGTATACTGGAAGGAAAACGATTGGTTGTGTGAGAGGCAGAACGGTTTCAGGCAGGGTTACTCATGCGAAACGCATCTACTTAGATTGGTGCAAGATATAGCCAAAACTATGGATAAACGGGATGAAATTGATGCGGTTGTCATTGATTTTGCAAAAGCCTTCGATAAAGTATCGCACGATCTTCTCATAGCGAAAGTATGTGAGTTAAACATTGACCGTCGGCTAGTAGGATGGATCGAAAACTTCTTGTATAAGAGAAAACAGAGAGTCAGAATAGGAGATGTCTACTCTAACGAGATTGAAGTCACATCGGGTATTCACCCGATTCAAGTGTTTCAACTCCAGTGATGATTCAGAGGGCTCCTGCTGAAGATGACGACGACCAGTGGGATGGGTACGAATATCAGCAACTAGTAGGCAGTCTACTTTATGTAGCGAACCAGACAAGACCTGACATATCCTACCCAGTCAGTTTTAAGAGCCAAAGGTGTTCCTGCCCAACTAGAGGGGACTGGAAGGAGGTGAAGCACATTCTTAGGTACCTGAAGGAGACTATAGATCTGAAGCTGCACCACCAAAGGGAAGACAGGCCAGTGTCTATCTACGTTGATGCAGATTGGGGTGCAGATCGAGAAGGCAGGAGGTCGCCCAGCGGATACGCCATAGTGCTTGCAGGGGGAGTTGTAAGTTGGCAGGCACGCAAATAGAAGACCATGGCACTATCCACTGGAGGCAGAGTATGTGGCCATGTATGAGGTGGTGAAGGAAGCTTGTTGGCTCCGTTCACTGCTCATAGAACTAGGCCAGGAAAGATTCATTGAGACACCTTGTGAAATCTTGGCTGTCAATCAGGGTGCAATATGTTTGAGCAAGAATGAGACTCTTTCAGAAAGAAACAAACATATGGACATTAAGTTTAATTTCTTAAGGGAAAGTTTTTTTTTGCTGATGTCAGAAATGGAGTCTTTACCCCAACTTATCCAAATGTAAGACAATTTCCTTCAGGCTAAAGAAAAAGTTTCATAAGTTCGACTACAGAATTGATAGTACTCTCTTAGAACGTGTAAATTCTTATACTGATCTAGGAGTTACTTTTGACACGAAACTTAGTTTTAAACTACATGTTAGAACTGTTTGTTCCAAGGCTTTCTGCCTTTTAGGCTTTTTGAAGCGCAATGCTATTGAGAACTTTTCCGTAAAAACCATATTTAATACTTATTGTACCCTTGTCAGACCTACATTAGAATTTAATAGTGTGATTTGGAATCCACACCATACCACTCTAACTCAAGCAATTGAGAAAATTCAAATGCGTTTCCTGAAATGGATTAATTTTTAAACTTCTGGTTCTACCTTTTGTAAAGAGGACTACAATAATGTTTGCAAGCAATATAATCTTGTTTCTCTCCAAAAACGACGTGCTGTGGCGGATATTGTGTTCCTTCGAAACATTGTAACAGGCTTCGTCGACAGTAGTAAACTTGTGTCGCTTGTGAACCTCAATGTACCACTGAGACGCTCTAGGCATACCATGCTGTTTAGGGACTCCTTTGGGCGAGTGGATGTATGCCGATATGAACCTATGGCTAGAATAATGAGAGTGACAAATGAGGTCTTAGGTAAAACCTCTGATATTGA
>KZ308992.1:4977724-5020640 GCA_000376725.2 Ladona fulva
GGTTCTTGATGTGCGTTCGCCAGCTCAGCCTCTTATCTAATTCCATGCCAAGGAAGCGCACAGTTTCCACTACTGGTAACGGGTGGTTATTGAGCTTGAGGCAGGGTTGTGGGAATAAGCCCCTCAGCCTATGAAAATGTACGCATTTGGTTTTCTCTTTTGAAAAACGAAAGCCATTAGATAGGCACCATTTGTTCAGTTTGTTGAGAGTGAGCTGTAGTTGTCTCTCAACATTCCTTAGCTTTGGGGATCTACAAAAGATCGCCAGGTCGTCAACATATAGTGATGCGATTACTGGTTGTTTAATGCAGTCAACTACATCATTAATAGCAATGGCAAAGAGGGTCACGCTCAACACTGACCCCTGAGGAACCCCGTTTTCCTGTAGAAAGGGTTGTGATAAGTGTTTCCCTATCCTCACCTTAAAGGTACGATCTCTTAAAAAAATTTTAATAAAAATCGGTAGGTTACCTCTAAAACCCCATTGGTGCAAAACCTGTAAAATCTTATGTCGCCATACACAATCGTAGGCCCATTCCATATCAAAAAATACACCAAGGACATATTGGCAGAGGAGGAATGCTTCTTGGAGAAAATTATCCAGGAAGACCAAATGATCCATTGTGGATCGCCCCTGTCGGAACCCACATTGGCTGTCGGTTATCAGCTTGCATTTTTCGAGGAACCATATAAGTCGGCGGTTCACCGTTTTTTCCATGATTTTACAGAGGCTTGTCAGGGATATTGGGCGGTAACTGGCAGGGTAGCGTTTATCTTTTCCTTGTTTTGGTATAGGAATGATCACAGATTCCCGCCATGAGTCTGGAAACTTGCCCTCACACCAGAGTTTATTTAAGATGTCTTCTCCCTGAAGAAGGGAGGTTCCTTATGAAGGAATTGTGTACCTGATCTATGCCTGGGCAAGTGTCTCTGGTATCCCCTATTGCTGCTGATAATTCCCATAGACTGAAGCAGTCATTATAGGGAGCAGTATGGTTTTTAATTATAAAGTTAAGAGGTATGCCCTCAATTCTCTCCTTGGTTTGGTGGAACAAGACATCGTAATTAGCACTGCTGCTCATTTCCTCATAATGTTTGCCAAAAGCGTCACTGATGTCTTTCGGCGAGGTTATCTCCTGGTTATTAATCTGAAGATAAGTGATTGGAGAGATGTAGAGTGTACCAGTGATGCTCTTTACTTTCCTCCAGACTTTTGCCATAGGGGTTCTGTGTGTGATAGTGCTGACATACTGAACCCAAGATTCCCTCTTAGCGGATTTTACAGCATATCTTGCTTTTAGTCTACGGAAGGCAGCAAGATTACTAGTGGTGGGGTACCTTTGAAAGATGTGTAGTGCCTTCTTCCTCTTCCGAATGGCCTCTGCACACCCATCATTCCACCAGGGTACACAGTGGCGAGCTGGTCGACCTCTTGACTTTGGGATGGAGGCATGGGCTGCATCAGTGATAGCAGCAGTAAATGCTTCTACGCATTCTAACGTGCTCCTGCTTGGGTTGTCAACATAATTAAAACAATCTATAAAATTTTGCCAGTTGGATTTTGATAAAATCCAACTGCCTGGGTGCCTGAATTGCAATGACAGGACCCAAGGTTTTTCTAAAATTATGGGGTAGTGGTCGCTGCCACACAGGTCAGAATAAACGGTGAAATTAAAAGAAGTTGCAATGGAACTGGAACACATCACTAGGTCTATCACAGAGGATTCTCCATTATAACAGTTAAAACATGTCTTCTCCCCATTATTGAATAAAATCAAGTTAAAATTGGTTATTACATCCTCGATTAGACGACCTCTGCCATTTGCATCATTTACAGTGTCTTGGTAGTTGTGTAATGAGGTTTTCCAAATTGGCACGTGTTACTGGAGCCCACTCGAGAAGGTATACATTGCACAAGGTCGTCATATTTGGGATTCTGAGCCTCACTGCTAAGACCTGGAGGGGTGAATTAAGATTCACCTGGGCTGCATATAAACTTTCATGAACGGCAACAGCAACTCCTCCTCTAGCTCTGTTGCCGCTTGTGTCATCTTTCCAAAAAACATTAAAACCTTTAAGAAAACCTTGATCTGTTGGTTTAAAATGTGTATCTTGTGCTTCCCGTGCATGGCAACCCGTGTCGGAGGGAAGGGGGATCCTGGTGGCTGAGGGGACCTTTCCTGAGGGGGAGGTATCCCCAACACTCCACTTTGGCCCCTACCTCTCCTAGACGGGCGGCTGGGAACTAGCCCATTCCCAGTCAATCGGCTGCTGGCGGCTGGGGCTTTCGAGCATACGCCAGCTGGGTTAGCTTGGGGCCACTGGAGATGAATTTGGTTTGCAGGGAGAGTGCCTGCTGAGCTATATCCCCAAGATAGCCCTGGCGCTGAAGTTCAGCATCCCCTTGTTGGGCTCCGTGGTGGGTGGGGAGTCTCGGGGATGAAAATGTACTAATATATCATGGATCCACAAACAAATCCTAAAACCAAGAAATTGCGGGTGGAAGGTGAAACAGTAAACGGTAACAGCAAAGAGAAATTTTTCGTAATTTCGAGCATTATCGAAGGCGCCCTAAAGAAATTATCACCTTTTGCACTGCACAGAGTGCTGAAGTTCCTTGTTGGGGAGGTTGCCTCCGCTAAACGTTTAAGGGACAGTTCACTGCTGGTGGAGGTGAAAGATAGCAAGCAGGCAGAAATGATCAGGACGGCCACCCTTTTTCACGATGTAGCTGTCAAAGTCGAGCCTCACCGTTCCCTCAACTATGTTGAGGGAGTAGTATTCAGCTACGACTTAATGAATATGGATGAGGAAGAAATACTAAATGAAGTTAAAGAACAGGGAGTTGTTGCAGTAAGGCGGATCAAGTCAAGGCGTAGTGGCACTCTTACAGACACGCCTAATTTGATATTAAAATTTGCCAGAGTCACATTACCTACCAGTATCTATGCGGGATACATATCTTTAGCTCTACGGCCATACATCCCAAACCCCATGAGGTGCTACAGGTGCCAGAAGTTTGGGCACACCTCTGCAAGGTGTATGGAAACAGAGAGATGTGGAAGATGTGGGGAGCTGAAGCATGAAGACCCCTGCTCGAAAGCTCCTAAGTGCATCAACTGCAGTGGAGACCACCCATCTTGGTCTCCTACCTGTCCCACGCACAGAGAAGAAAGGGCAATCCAGGAGATAAAAGTTACCAAAAAGATATCATATGCAGAGGCAAAAAGAGAGTTGAAGGCCACATCTCTTCAGATGAAAGGACCCTCATATGCTACAGTGGCAGCCAGGGCGGTAGAGACAAGAGAGATGGGTACCCAGACCCACCTCCTTCCTGTCTGCTCCCCCTGCAAAACTATTCTAACACAAACGATCTCAACAACCAACAAAGTTGCAAAGCCAGATACCAGCCGAGCAAGTTCTCTACCAGCAAAGTAGTGTAAATCGTCCTCCCACTCTGATATGGAAGACATATCAGGAGAGGAGCTGGCCAAGCAAGTCAAATCGTTTAAGAGCAAGAAAAAAGGGGGTCGGATGAAAATCATCCGATAATTTTACCATGGATTCTCCATTTTTAATGTTGCAATGGAACTGTAACGGCTTTTATTCTCATTATGAGGAATTAAAACTTTTAATGCATGATTTTAATCCTAGTGTTATATGTCTGCAAGAGACACATTTTTTTATATATTTTGTGAAATGATGTGATTAATATTTTCAAGGTTGGTAACTGGGCATAACTTTACGATGTTGTTTTGTTTTTGGCGGTTGAGAATCGCATGGTTGTATTGTGCCTGTAAAGACGTGTGTGTATGAAGGGTCGACGAAGGTGAAATAAATCCATCATCATACATCGTGGTTTTTCTTAATTTAAACTCATAATAACCTAAAGGGACGCTGCTTGACACCTCTTCCCTCATTTCTTACTTCTCTCATCAACTCCAGAAATAGACTTCGCCGCAGAATGATTTACTTTAAAAATCCAGTCATCAAAATTGCTTACAACAGCCTTGACAAGTTCATCAAAACCCAAATCCACCTAGCCTGCAACAAACACTAGACCAGTTTTATTGGAAATCTATCATCCAAAGACAACTCCCTTTGCAAAATTACCAAAAGCCTCAATAATCCAACAAAATTTTCAATAACCAACTTCAGTTCAATACAGCCATTAAAGCTGAATTTGCAATCCATCATCTAAGTACATCAATGCAAAACCTTGACACTAACCCTCTAACAGACCCAGTTGCAAGTGCCACCTCTATGATGCTATCTCAATTCACCCCAGAAGACAACCACATACAAACCACTGAAGCCGAAATATTAGAAATTCTTGAAAACCTAAACATTCACAAAGCCCCAGGTCCTGACTGAATTACCAATAAAATGATAAAATATTTTTCAAAATCTAAACCCTTTATCCAGATCTTAACAAATCTCTTTAATGCTTCTTTTTGTAACTGCTACTACCCATCCAGCTGGAAAATAGGACACGTCATTCTAATATCAAAAACCACCAAAGACCCAACCCTCATTCACAACTACCGCCCCATCACACTCTTATCATCACTCTCCAAAGTCTACGAGAAAATTATTCTTCATAGAATCAACAGTCATCTCCACTCTAACATTTTAATCCCAGAGCAAATGGGCTTTAGGAAACATCATTCAACCACTCATCATATAGTAAGGTTAACAGAATACATCACCCAAGGTTTTCTATATAAAAATGCTATAACCCAAGCAATCTTTTTTGACGTGGAAAAAGCGTTTGACCAAATTTGGCACAATGGCTTACTTTTCAAGTTGGCAAAGCTAGACTTCCCACCAGCTATCCTCAAAATCATACAAAATTCAAAATCAACAACAACCTTTCGGAAGCACACACTATCTCAGCAGGAGTTCCTCAAGGCAGCACCCTTAGTCCCACCCTCTTTAACCTACATATCAACGACCTTCCCACTGACCCTAATATGTACCGTTTTCTTTATGCAGATGACCTAAAAATTGCAGCACAATCTCCTTCTACTAACCTCGCAGTTATTAGACTAAACTAGTACATAAGAAAATTGGAAAAATGGCTTCAAGAATGGCATCTAAAAATAAATCCAGAAAAAAGCATTCACCTCAAATTCGCCTTTAAAAAAAACACCATCAAGAAGAATCACCACAAATTAAAAATGTTGATATCTCACAGGCCAAAGAGAACAAATTTCTAGGCATCATAATTAATGAAAATTTATCCTGGACCAGTCATATTAATAAATCTTTAAAAAAGGCACAATATTCACTATTTAGATTAAACCTTCTGTTAAACTGCAAAAGCCCCCTTTCAACTAAATGCAAACTCAACTTAATCAACGCTTTTGTTCTCCCCCTTTTAACTTACGCCGCCATAGTCTGCATCAATACGACCAAGACCAATTTGAACATTTTTACAACAAAGCAATGAGATCATTAACCACCACAAACAATCTAGTTGTTCTAACTTCTTCCAAATCCGCTTCACCAACCAAACCTCTACCATTCCCTCAATTAAAGTTAAGTTGTTTTCAGGCTGGCAGGCAGCTGTGCCGCAGTTAAAAAGTGCTTTATATATTGCTCCAGTCATCTCATTAGTTCTAACATCATTCTCATAAAATGTCATAGCATTGCTTATTACTGAGCTGCAATTGAATTTCTCTGCAAAAAAGATACAGAATTTTTCACTTAACAGGACCCGAATGAAAGGAATTCTGATTTTGTGATTAAGCACCTTACAACTAATGTAGACCTAGATTCGGTCATAACTGATTTAAAAGAAAGGGGTTTTAATGTTGTTAGCTTAGTACCTATGTATACCACCAAACCAACTCCTCCAGAAATGGCTGAAGGTAAAACCCTAGGTGAACAGCTTGAAATCCCAGTCTTCAAAATTGTTGATGCTCTAAATAATGACTTAGAAGCCTTTAAAGGTTTCACTGAGCTTGTGGACATTGTTAGAAATGACAAAAGGCAAAAAGTTTTGTTTTCATTGGTTGGTAGTATATGTTTCAGGCTTTTTTTTTTGCTTGTACTGGCGTCTCGATAGAGGGCCACTTGTTGGAAATAAATGTGTTCGCTGAGAATCTTCAACCGGAGTAGACGTTCTTTTCCTAGCTCTTCAAAAAAAAAGGAAAAGGGTACAATATTTGGATTTATTTTATTGTACGGGATCCAGCGAAGCCGTGGGAGAAAAGATGGCGTCCGGAATGCATGGAGACCACGAGGACAGAACGTTCGCCATTCCAAAGTTGACTAGGAGGAATTATACGGGATGGATGGTCCGTATAAAATCCGAGATGCTTCTCAGGGAGTGTTGGGAAGCAATCACCGGGTATAAGGATGCTCCAGGTGCGGACTTGGGCCAATCCAAGGTACAAAAGCGCGCCAAAAACAATTTATTAGCTTTATCATTGATTCTGTGCTCAGTGAGTGATGAGCTAATCGATGATATTGTAGATTGTGAGGAGGCGAGTATGGCGTGAAAGATTTTTGGAGAAGTTGTGCAATGAAAATTCAGAATTTGGGGTAATGATGAAACTACGGGAGCTTGGAGGGATACTGAAAGGAGAATTGACTATCACCAAATATTGCAATAATATAACCAGCCTCAACAGGCTATTGACGAAGAATAAGTTAGGGCTAACCGATAGGCAGTTAGCGGCATTTTGTTTAACGGGATTTCCAGTGGATTACGAGATAACGATAAAAACGCTCATGGCGAGGGCCGGCGATGGATTGACAATGGCGGCGGTGAAGCAGGTGCTGTTGGAGGAAGAGGTAAATTTGAAGACCAGTGAGCCATTGCGACATGCCTTAAGGACCACGAAAATCTTTCCCAGGAAAACTGAGGTAGGAAACCAGAATACAAAGGATAGCCAGAACACCGTGGCCACTGTGGTGACGAGGGATAATATCGTGTTATGTGCAAAGAAGTGCGCACAGAGCGATAAGGGAGTGTGACTGTTGGATTGTGCCGCATCGGACCACATGACGTACCAGTGGGATTTATTACATGAATTCTCAGAGACAAGCGGAGAAGTCGCCATAGGAGATGGCACACCACTGAAAATAATCGGCAAAGGGAAAGTGATTGTCCTATTATCAGACAAGTGTGGAGGGAAGGACGTAGAGCTGAGTGAGGTTCTACTTGTTCCGGAGTTGCAGGATAATCTTTTATCTCTTGGGTAAGTTGAGGAAAAAGGCCTAAGAACTGTTACATACCAGGGCATGGCCAAGGCATACAAAGAGGATAAATTAATATTCCAGGCACATAGGGTAGGGAGGATGTATTATCTCACTTCTGTAAGTGGAGTTACAATGAAAGAGATAAGAGAAGAATATGATGTCAATAAGAATAGTGCGGCAGTGGTGTCAAATGAGACTTGGCATAGCGGACTTGGGCATCCAGGTGAGAGAGCAATGGGGAAGATGAGCATTCTAGAGGACTTGAAGAAGACTTGGGACAGAAGAGGAAGGAAGAATTGGACTGTACCATGTGTCCGCGGGAAAATGAAGAGAGAACCATTTCCCATGGGAGTTGGGGAAAAGGTGACTGAGGTGCTGCATAGGGTTCACTCCGACATCATGGGACCCTTATCTAAGATGTCTCTTGGACACAAAAGGTTCATCATTACATTCATTGATGAATTTTTTAGATATCTTACTGCTACAGCCATTGCGAGGAAAAGCGACGCCCTTGGGGAGTTTCAGAACTTCAAGGAGAGAGCCGAAGTCTAGCATGTGAGGAGAATTAAGGAGTCGCAGACAGATCAAGGGGTTGAATATATGGGAAATGACTTCCAGAATTTTTTAAGAAAAAGTGGGATTCTGCATAGGAGATCAGTTGTGCACACCCCACAGCAGAACGGCTTGGCAGAGCAGGCAAACTTGACACTGGGGAATGTAATGAGGTGCATGCTATTAGAATCTGGTGCTCCTCCTGCATTCTGGGCCAAGGCGCTCCAGACAGCATGTCATGTTAGAAATAGATGCCCATCACAGCCGCTGAACTTCACAGCACCACCGGAGGTTTGGAAAGGACGAGCACTGCAGAGGACTGATGTAGATTACATCAGAATATTACCTAATGATACCTAGGTGTGTACAGAAAAGCTTTTGGTTGCTTGTTATATGCTGCTGGTACCACCAGAGCTGATATATGAAATTCTGTGTGTTTTGTGAGTCAATTCTGTGAGAAACCAGTTTTGTCGACTGGAAGAATGTGAAGCACATTTTTCAATACTTAAAGGGAACAAAACATTACAGCCTGCACTTCAGGAGAACAGGTGAACCAATCAGAGTATACACTGATTCTGATTATGCCAATAGTAAGGCAGATGAAAACTCTATTTTAGGCTATGTAATCATTTTAGCAGGTGCTGTTGTAAGTTGGAGGAGTAGGAAACAAAGGTGTGTGGCTTCATCAAGTACTCATGAACTGAATAACACTGAATAACTGAAACATGAATAACTGAACTGCAATGGATAAAGGGTTTTCTAATGGAGGTAGGGCAGGAAAGATTTCTACCAAGACCTTGTCCAATTTTTGCAGATGATACTGGGGCCATTAGTCTTAGAACAGTTCAAGCATGATTTCATTGAAGTTGGCGACTAGAGTTGACTTTTCAGATGATGACCGTAAAACAACTTACATTCCGTGTATTGAGGGAAAATTCTCTAAAACTCCTTTCAAGAGAAATCGACCCAGAGGAGCAAGGAAGTTAGAGATTGTTCATTCTGATACTTGTGGGCCATTGCAGGAAGAGTCATATGAGGTGCAAAGTATCTTTTGACCTCCATTGATGATTTTTTCAAGAAAAACTTTTGAGTATTTTCTGAAGAGGATAAGTGAGACTTTCTCTACATTTCAGCAGTTCAAATCCGCTGTGGAAAATGAAATAGGGGAACGTATTGTCTACTTGCGGACAGATAATGGTACTGAGTACTGTAGTAAAGAGTTCAGGAAGTATTTATTGCAGTGTGGAATTAAAAACCTAACCTCAGCAAAATGGTGTTGCTGAACGTGCAAATAGAACAATTATAGAGAAAGCTCACACCCTCTTGCAATGTGCTGGACTGAACAGGAGATTTTAGGCAGAGGTTGTAAATACAGCTATTTATTCGAAAAATCAATCTACAAGTAAGGCAATCCCGGGCAAGACCTCAGAGAGGAGATATGGTCTGGGAAGAAGGTGGATCTTAGTCACCTTCGTGTGTTAGGGTGTGACACTTATGTGCATGTATCCAAGGAATTACAAAAGAAGTTGGACCAAAAGGCAAAGAAGATGATCTTCGTTGGGTACAGCAAAGAAGGAAATGGGTATAGGCTGCATGATTTCAACAATCCTACTAAGTTGACCACAACACATGATGTTGTCTTCATTGAAGATAAGTGTACAACCTATCCAGATGGAGGAGGAGAAAAGCATCTTCAGCAGTTTCCAGATGAGGTACAGCTTCCATTATTTAATGGGGAAATGGAAGAGAGGAGTGAGGAGCAACAGGATCATCCATCTGAAGCAGAGTCAGTTGAGCAAGTTCCTGAGGAGGGAGTGATGGAGAATCCAGAGGATGAACAGGAGAGGAGGAATCCTTTACGAGAGAGACATCCCAAGGACTTCTCTGATTTTCAACTGTTTAGTGAAATTTGCTCTGATGTATCTCATACTGTGTCAGAGGCACTTTCATCCTCAGAAAAGGTAAAGTGGCAGGAGGCAATGAAATCAGAATATGATTCTTTAATGTTGAATAATTCTTGGGTTTCAGTTGATTTTTTACGGTAAACAGCTTGGACTTCGTAGGTTATCACATCAATGGTAACGGCATCCACCCCACAGATGCAAAGGAAGGCAGCCACTATCATTTTGATTTTTTTCCTCCTGTCAGCCAGAATGTTTTGCCACCTCCAGCCAAGGCACATCCTGATCCTGGAAGACCTTTACCCCTGCCCCCAGTTAATGAGAGGTCTGAGTGTGCCCAAACAGGAAGACCTAGACGGGAGTCAAGACCTCCAGCATATTTGAAGGATTTTGTATGACAATAGTGACAATTTGAAGGGGAGAGGAATATCATTTGAGACATTTTTGTGCTTTAGTGATTTTTACAATTTTAGTGTTATTTCTGAAGGGGAGAGGAATTGTTATGTAACTTTATTTCTGTTTGTATTGCAATCCATATTGTAATTCATTTGTTTCCCGCATGCACCAATGTGCATTTGTTCTCATGTATATATATGCCTGCTTGGCACGGCCACAACCTCTCTGAATGTAGGGAAGAGCAGATGTTTTTTACCGAATAAACGTGTTGTTACATTGAGCACATGTCTCTCTTCTAGGACATATCACAATCTGTCTTGATCAATGTAAATATATAAAAGAAGTCTTATGTAAGTTTAAGATGGTGGATTGTAAACCTGTATCTACTCCTATAGGTGCTGGAGTAAAATTAAGTCAAAGTGATATACGTAGGAGTATCTTCCTTATCAAAGTTAAATTGGGTGTTTAATGTACTTTTCTGTGACATGTAGACCAGACATTGCTTATGTAACTAGTGTGTTGAGTCAATATAATGATAGTTATAACCAAGACCAATGGTCTTGTTCCAAGAGTGTTTAATAATTTCTCAAGGGTACAAAAATAAGTCTCTCAAGGGTACAAAAGACTTGAGCCTGTTGTTTAAAAGTAATAGTGAAGGGTTGGTAGGCTTTGCTGATGCAGATTGGGTAAATAACTGTGTTGACAGAAAATCTTACACTGGTTTTGTGTTTAAACTAAGTGGTTGGGTGATCTTGTGGGAATCTCGAAAGCAACAGACAGTTGCTCTATCCAGTACTGATGCAGAATACATGTCTTTCACTCAAGTTTCAAAGGAAGAACTGTTTTTGAGAAATTTCTTGAATGAGTTTATGAGTGAAAAGTTGTCTGTGACTCTGTTCAATGACAATCAGTCAGCTCAAAGAATAGCCAACGAGCCTATGATCCATTCTAGGACTAGGCACATTGACATTAGACATCACTTTGTGAGAGATTTGGTTTTGTCCAGAGAGGTAATATTGGAGTATATGTCAACTGAGGATATGGTGGCAGATATTTTAATGAAGGCCTTGAATGGACAAATTTTGCAAATGTGTTAAGGGTTTGTGAAGCAGCCATATTTTCCATTTTCAACTTTTTTGTAGGATGCTAGCGCCACCACTGAGGAGGTAACAAAGTCAGTCAGTCAGACTGGAAAACTTGCATGCTACGCTACATATTGGTGACCCCGTCATGAGTTTTCCACGTGCACCGTTTTGTTTGTGTTCCTGTGAAATTTATTTTGAAAAACTATTGCCTACACCCAAGTTTTCTTTCCATCGATTGTGTACACAATGACCAAAAGGGTAGAATTTGCAAACCTCATGGCCATGTGTGTGCCACCATTTAATCCCACAAATTTGCAATTGTGGTTTGCCTAACTAGAAGGGCATTTTTGTCTTGTGAAAATCAACGACCATAACGATCAGTTTGACTTAGTTTCTGCTAATCTAGATCCGTGTTTTGCTCAGGAAGTGGAGGATATTATTATATACTCTCCGGAGAGTAGAAAGCACACATGATTGCAAGAAGAATTGATTTGGCACCTGTGTGTCTCGGACCATCAGTGCATCAAGCAACTCCTCTCAAAAGAAGAAATAGGTGACCGGATACCTACTCAGTACCTTCACCACCTTTGAGCTTTGGCCAGTAACTCCGTCTCGGAGGAGCTATTGAAAAATATTTGGCTCAACCAACTGCCCCTGCAGAGCTTACCATCCTTATAGCCAATTCATCACTCAGTTTGGCCGAACTGGCCCACCTTGCGTGTAAAGAGGGGAATTCTCTTCTTTACACGCTCCTTGACCAGAGAGGAAGAAAAACACCTCACCCTCCTTCCAGTCATCATAACGAAAAAGCCCCACCCATTTCTTCCACCCCACACCTTCATAAAAGATAAAGGCTTGACCGACCACCAAAAGAAAAAAAGCCCTCACCCTCTTTACAGACCTCACAACAGAAAAACCTTCAGAAATGATAAAAGCCCAACCACTCACCTTGCCTATTCACTTCCTATGTGGAGTACCCCCCGAGGATGGAGGCCTTGTCTCGGAAATTATCATTGGGCCTTCTCAGAAATCGGTAATCCGGAGCTTCCTATTTGTCTCTGAGCACGAGTTCCGCTTGTCGAAAGATGGCTTACGGAGTGTTTTAAACCTCTAATTCATAAACAGCCATGTTCCAACCTTCTTTTTCTTACTGTACACAATCTCCTGTTTTATTCTTCCTGAGCTCTGCTACATGTATTTATTTTCTTTTAGTTGGAGAATGATATGGAAAATTATATGAAGTATAGAATGGTTGGTGGAAAAATTGTAATAAAACAACATGTTGTTTCTCGTATATTTTCCTGCCAGCCTGACAGACAAAGAGCTTTCCCATCTAATACAAGGTGAACTACAATAAAGCCATTAAGAAAAAAAATCGAAGAATGTGAGAAAGAGCAATCCTCTTATCAAAGAAATATTTGCAATCCAATATTAATAACAGAAACTTTACCATCCACTTCAGAAGATACAACCTTAGAAAATAGTGAAAATTTAACCACTTGCCTGTGTCAGACACGGGCAGCCACTGCATACCTAAATTGACTTGCCCGAGCGTAGCACAGGCATCATAATCTTTTACTCTTCTGTGCTGATTTGGCTGTTTTCTTCAAGAAGTCTCAGTATGTGTCATTAGCAAACTATACTCTTGTTAAGGCAGGTGGTGATTTCTGTAACTATATTCCTGTATTTTCATTAGCATGCCTGTGTTTTTGATGATTTTAGTAGCATTCATCAGTTGTTTTCAAGAGACAAGTTGTTTCATTGGTGTATGCTTCTGCAGAATTTCTGCCATTTACCGTGTGATTTGTAATATCTATCTTCTACTTCAGATCTTATGGTAGAGTATTCTTTTTTAACAGTTTATGATATATTTATCAATTAGATACCCTACTAAAATCTCATTTGAAGTCGAATTTTTCTTATGCTAAACTATTATTTTCTCGTATAGTTTCCCGCAATGTCTGATATGTTTGATTCAAGTGATTCTGAAGAACTTTCAGTAAGTGATTCAGGAAGTTCTTCAGAGGATAAGGAGTTATTTTCTGATATTGATGAGGATCCCACTGCTGCATTACTGGATGCAAGAATTTGGTGCCCCATACATTCTTGTCAAGATCCCAAACCCCCTCCAAGGTTTCCTTTTACTGCCTCTCCAGCTGTGCATTTAGAAAATAATGGAACTCTTGATATTCTTTATTGATTTGAGTTGTTTTTCGACGGATATCTTATAAACCTCATAACAGAACAAACAAACTTATATGCTGACCAATGCATACAATCCTCCTTTTTGAAAAAAATTTCAAGAGCTAAAGATTGGCATCCAGTAAAACCTGGAGAAATAAGAGTGTTTTTTGGTTTGATTATTCTTCAGGGAATCATAAGCAAACCAGTAGGGGAATGGTATTAGTCTAAGAAACAGGCAATTGCAACTCCATTCTTTGCTCAAGTGATGTCCTACTGGAGGTTTGTCCTCATAAAACACTATCTACATTTCTCAGATAACAGTAGTTTTGGATTAGGGTGAGTATCAAAAACAAACAAAATTTGGCCTGTAATCATTCAACTCAACAAAAAGTTTTCTAGTTTGCTGACACCAGAGAGGGACCTTTCCATCAATGAGAGTCTTAAGCTTTACAAGGGTAGGCTGGGATGGATCCAATATATTCCCCTAAAGAGATCCAGATTTGGAGTAAAAACCTTCATGCTATGTGAGTCCAATGATGTTGGATTGTGAGCAGCACCATGTTTCAAAAACTATCATACTTTGAAGAAATTTTAGGAAAGCTAAAGGCTATATCTGAGTAATAAATAATTCTAACATTTGCACGTATGACTAAATGGGTGACTCCAATTAAGTTAATGTTGCGGGAGTTCATGCAGTACTTGGAATTTTGTAGCAAAGGTTTACCTGAAAAGTATATTATATTATTTTATGAAAAAAATAGATAATTTTTTAAGAAAGGCAATTGATACATAAAAATTTTAAGATTTTCTAATAAAAATATTAGGTAAGATTTTCTGAAATTTTTTATTTTTCGTGGTCATAATCATATCAACAAAATGAAGAAATAAAAAAACCTGACATTTTCTGAGAGAAAAAAATTTAAAAACCAATCAGGCAAGTGGTTAAATTAGACTGAAACAATGAGGTCTGTTGGTATTCAAGTTTGGTGCCTATACAGAAGTAAATAATCTGAATGCAACATAAGATGTGAAACAAAATGTAAAGCAGAAACAATATGTCAGGCTGGAAGAAAAAGCAGTGTCTCAAAATAATGGAGAGTAAACGAACAGCAAGCTTGAGAATACATATTGAAAGGGTTATTCGGAAGCTTAGGGAATTCAAAATGTTATGACATCATGCATGCTTGCATTCTAAATTAATTACTCATTATGACTGTGCAATTATAATCTGATGTGGGTTAGTTAATTTACAAGGACCCCTAATTAAATAATGTATTCCATATTGTAATGTTTGGTTCATGAACCAAGTTACATGATTGGAAAAACTTTAAACAGAAGTATGAATCGCGGATTTTATAATAATAGAGGAGGTGAAAGTAGACCACGAGGCTTCTATGGCCACGGAGGTCGTGGCCGTGGCTTCAGATCAGATGCCATGGACCGAGAACAGGATTACCAGCCTCAGAGAGAAAATCCTGTGCCACGCCCAAGATGTGGCGGCGGACCACGAGTTAATGTGGGTCCCCTGAGAATGCAGGAGGTGCTGAAGCAAGGGCCTCCGATTCCAGCTCACCTGTCTAAGGTGAGCTCGGAAGAGAAGAATGAACCACTTTACTGCGAAGCGGTTTTTCTGCATCCTGGAGAGGAGCTGGCCCCCAATCCGGACAGACAAAAGATATATCCTGGATGTGAAGGATTAACAGAATTAGTGTTATCCGTATTTGAGGATCTGCGTGCTAGGAATCCAGGATTTTCAAAGAAGTTAAGTTATCAAGGATTTGCATATTACATTTCCGTAATCACATATGCACGCATTTTACATCTGAAAGAGTTAAACGGATACTTGATAACATATGACGAACGAGCTTTTATGCTCGCAGTGCAACAGAGTCAGTATTTGGTGCCTTCACCAATACAAACATATTTAAATGCTCTTGGAAATGTCACGGTCCCTAATGGCCGTATTTTGTTTTATGACCGTTTACCCATTGATTACCTGGACATTGTTGAGTTTGGAGTTCCAGGCAATGGCTGGTTTGGACAAATCGATCCAAACACAAATTTTCTATATCGTATGTATCACACCGTTGCCACCGGGTCCCACGACCTAATCGCGACAGGTAATTCTTAAATAAATAAATAAACACACCACCGGTTTTGGTGCATTGCACCATCTTCAGGTGACAAATTCAGAAAATACCACCAGCATCCCCCCTGACGAAGCCCTGGATGCGACCACTGACCTCCTGCTGGCAGCAAATGTCCCTAAGACCACAATTCAAGAGATTTCAACATTAGGACGGATTTGTTTACAGCAGAACTATTTCCTTTTTAACGGCAATTTCTACCAGCAGAATAAAGGGCTAACCATGGAGTCTCCACTCTCACCACTCTTAGCGGACACATTCATGGACAGAATAGAAAAACAACTTTTCACCCCCGGACTCGCAGGTGTTCATAACATAGTGTATTGGCACCGGTATGTAGACGACATCATCTGCCTATGGAAAGGAACGGAAAGACAACTTGCCATTTTTGAGAAGCTTTTAAACACCTTACATCCCACCATAAAATTCACAACTGAATTAGAATCTAACAGCATTATAAATTTCTTGGACCTCGATATAACGATTGTTAACCACAAGCACGACTTCTCGATATATCGAAAACCCACATATACGGATTGCGTCATCGCCAAGGATTCCTGCCACCTGTCTTCCCACAAACTCGTGACTTTCCACTCCATGGTGGATAGACTTCTACGGATCCCATTGCCGGAGGCAAACTACGTTCATGAAGTGGAAGTTACTAAACATATAGCACAGGTTAACGGCTACCCTACCAACCTAGTACATAGATAGACTCATCTCCCGGAAGAAAAGGAAGTCAGCCATAAATACCATATACACCATGGAGGAACACAAGGAGGAAATAAAATGGTGCTCCATGAAATACCTGGGGAAAATATCCGATTCAGTCAATAGTTTCTTCCCCAAGCATCTTAGACCCACATTCGGTTCCCCTTACAACCTAAGAAGCGCATTTGTGAAGTGCAAAGATAAATTAGACTTTATGAGAAGAAGTGAAGTGTATAAATTAGCTTGCCAGGACTGCAATAGTGTTTATGTTGGAAGCACAGGGAGAAAGTTTATGGACTGAATGAAGGAACATCGTAGAGCGTTTATTAGAAATATGCCTGAAAAATCCAACTTCACGCAGCATCTCATTGAGTGTGGACACTGGAGTGACTTCAAAATTGTTCCTTGCCACTTTGCATCCAAGGGGAGATATCTGGACATATTAGAACGTTTGGAAATATTCAATTATAAAAGAAATAGGGATGTCAATCTTGTTAATGAAATTGATTATGAAAGTTATTCTCCTATTCTCCATGCTGTTACCTCCCCCATTCCCTCCTAACCCTCCCTACTCCCTTACCCTTTCCTCCCCCCTTGGACCTATCCTGGTTACCCGTCCATCCCACTCCCCCCTCTTCCCTGTTTTCTCTATATATACCGTGTGTTTTCTGAATTTGTCATCTGAAGATGGTGCGATGCACCGAAACCAGTCATTTGTTTATATGTAATTGTGTGGTATAGTATTTATTAAAGTTTTTCCAATCATATTTCGTTATGATTTACCACCAAGTAAAGGCCGAAACCATCTCCGCTGTTATTATGCATTGTTATGTATTTTTCATGTTTTGAAATTGTAATCAAGTAATTGTGAGTGTAGTGCACCAAGGGAGTGTTTTGTTTCATTGAAATGCAGCAGATATTGGAGCTCAACAGTTTGACCAATGAGACTGTAGCAAAAAATGTATTTAAAAGAGGTGAGGGATGTACTTGGGGGCAGGAAGAAGGTCATGAGGACAGGTGAAGGAGAATGGAGAGTGGCAAAGGTGGTGGAGGAGCAAAGGACCAGGGTTAGGTCCCATGGTGAACCACCATGAATCCAGCGGAAGAAGATATGGAGGGCAGAAGTCCATCGCAACAGCACATAGAAAAGACTGAGGAGGACAGAACGGTGTATTGGGCAAAGAGGCTGATCATGGCAAAGGAGATCACCGGATTGTCATCAATGGGAGGCAGTGGCCGAACAAGGACTTTGTTTTATTCCCTGTCACATGTGTGGTTTAATTTCTTTTTGTACTACTATTCCTTCAGAACAGGGCTAAGGTTGTTATTTCATTGCTTTGTGGGATAATGACTGAGTTTGTGGGCTGTTCTTTGGTTATTGCTGTTTGTCCCTGTAATCAGAATAAATGCATGATATTCCATTTCAAGTAAGGTGTTACTATTACTACTATTATTACAGGCAGTACAGCCTTTAAGGCCAAACTCTATCACAAACTTTTTATAAAGTTTTGCATCACTTCCCTGAACATCATGTTCAATGCAGAGTTCATCAAGAGAGAACTGAACCCCAAATACGTCAATCTCCGGACTTCAAGCACAAGTGCCACAGCAAGGGATGCCTTAAAGAAAGCCACCACCACCTGGTTAAGGCAAGAATGGAAGAAATGGTATGCAGTGAGGGACAGCCTTTCCTACTACCTTTACCCTTTTACACTATTGAACTTACAACCATTGAGTGACCTGGGTATCACCAAATTTAATTTTCTGGATGACCTAGTGCAAAAACTGGCGAGTGAAGTGTCATTTTAAAAAACGGGTGACCCTGCAGAAAAAAACTGGACAGCTTAACTGAAAAAGTGAATTCTTTGTTGGTACGTGAACCAAGGAAGGAAGCCCACTCCTTCCACTCCAGAGTCCTAAACCTATCCCACCATTCCTTCATTGACGAAGAAATGGCTCTATTAGAGAAAGGCTTCAAATTTACGGCCAACCTCCCTCTTACCCAGAAAGACTGTGAAAACCTCGCAGTTGACTGTGACGTTGCACTTAGCAAAGAAGATAATAGTGTGATACATTTAGTGGCCATGTCTCTTAAAAATTGTTTTTCGCGTGAATGATTTGATCCGAGAAGTGTTCCACCTTCTTATAATGTGTCCTGCACTATCCACAACATTAAGGAAACTGGAAAAAGAAAAGATCTAATCTTCCAAGAAGTAGACAAGGGAAATTGCATAGTAATATAGTAATAATGAGTAAAGGCTACAACGATAGGAAGTGCTTGCATTTTATCGACAGGGCTAATCTGAAAGTATACAAACATCCTACTGACAGTTTTCTCCAAGAAGTGAAAAGATCCCTTTGAAATTCACCACTATTCTCACAATAAGAAATCTATAGACTGTATGAATCCTACTCCAAGACTGTATGGATTGCCAAAAATCCATAAAAAGGACATCCCAGTCAGACCTTTTTTCTCTGCAAAGTTCTCATTGCAATAATTTATATGCATGGCTGAATTGTCTATTGAGAATGTTCATTTCCTATTCACCCAGGTACAGCATTAAAAATTCCAGCAAACTAGTGAAAAAGATTTGTCACATAATCCTGCCATCCAACTATAGGTTTGTATCGTTTGATATCAAGAATCTATTTTCCAGCATTTCACCCTATGAAACCTAGAAGTTAACGGAAACCTTACTGAAAGACTTCAAAACAGATCCGACAGTAGTGACTGAACTTTACAAGTTGCTAAACCATGGAGCCCAACAACAACTTCAGCACCAGGGCCTCGAGTATATAGCATAGCAAGTACTGTCTGAGCAAGATCGATGCAGCTCTAGTGGCCCTACCCTACCCCACTGTGGCACACTTGAAAGGAGAATGAGAGTCCCCATCACTGCATGGAGGAACCCACACAGAGGGGGTAGAATTCAGCTACTGATCAATTTTCTTATGCTTTAAACACAACAGAAGCCCCTTTCTTTTTACCCACTAAAAATGTTTCTTTGCCCCGTTCTTTGTTTCTCTTCAAATCAACCAATGTGAATTTTGTGGATTTTCAGATGCATCCAAGTTGGGATATGCTGCAGTTATATATATGTAAGATGTGTTACTATCAACATGAATGTCACAATATCTCTACTTATGGCCAAATCTCATGTTGCACCACTGAAATGCATTTCTCTACTATGGCAGGAGCTTAGCGGGCACACTTGTTTGCGAAGCTTATTCATTACAGTGTTGATCTGTAGTCAAAGTATCACATCGAGTCACTGCCCAGTGTGACTTAACCATTGTACTAGCTTGGATGCACACTCCTGCTGATCATCTCAAAATGTATGTAGCCAATCGAGTTGCTCAAATTCAGAAATGGTTGGCTCCTGAACATTAGTTCCACATTTCATTGCAACATAACCTTGCTGATTGTGTCTCCTGCAGGCTAACAACTCCTCTGCGTGATGAGCATTCCTTATGGTGTTGTGGTCCTTGATGTCTCTCCCTCCCGGAAATGGATTGGCTTCTTTTGTCATTTATTATAGTGGATGATGATTTACCCAAGATAAAACAACAAGCCTTCAAAGTGAGCTCTGCTGCAGTATCTCCTGACTGGGACCTATTGTGCAAATACTCAACATGGTCAAAACTTTATTGTGTAGTAGCATACATAAGAAGATTTAACCATAATTGTCTCAATGCAGGTAAACAAAATGGTATACTTCTGGTCAGGAACTTACAAAAGCTACTCATGTGATCTGTAAACTCATCCAACAAACTTGCTTCAGAGGAGAATTTTTACTACTTCAACATAAACAATCTTTAACAAAGAGAATCCGATGCCTTTTGCCATTCCTGGATGAAGAAGTTCTCCTGAGAGTTGAAGGTGGACTAAAACACTCTACCTTATCAAGAGAAATAGTTTGGAATGCAGATTTCAAAGCCATTCATTGGGCAACTAATGTCTGATTTTAATTACCCACTTAAACAAATTCACACAGAGAAAAGAAATAATGATGCAGCCATTGAAACAAGACAGGTATTTCAACCAGTATATTGAACTACCATCAGAGTTTTCAAAAAATTAAATTATATTTTATGATGAGGTAGGTTTCAATATATCCATGAGAGCTCGAAAGGGAAGATCATTACATAGAACATGTGCTGTGCAGATAGCTCTGAGTAATAGATCACGAAATCGTTTGATCTGCTGGGCTATGAACAGAGAAAATATAAATTATCATTCGGTGGAAATTGTACATTTTAATGGTAATTTCTTTTGTTCCTTCTTAAAAGATTTGTTTGAAATACTCATGCATTGCAAGGCAGTTTCACAGAAATGCCTTTAAATGCATTTTTAATTAAAGCAGTAGTGTTGGACCAAAACGAGGGCAGAAGGAATGGAAAGATATGACCCATCCATGCAGATGGAAATGCATGGGTGGTTAACCCAAAAGTTCAGAGCAAAGGTCCAGCTGGGAGGGGTGAAAGGATGGAGGGTTTGACACACCTACCCTTTGAACTCCTGGCACCATGGTTTGATGAAGGCCTGCTGAAGATCTTCGGACTCACTCTCAAATCAACCTACTCCTATACCAGAGGAAGTATTTTGAACAGTGTGATGGTGTACCAATGGGCTGACTGCTTTCTCCCATGGTAGCTAACCAAATGTAAAATTATAGTAAAATGGAGGATTTTGAGAAGAAGGTACTTCTTTTGGCACCACTAAAACCAAAATGCTTCCTAAGATACGTGGATGACATGTTCGTGATCTGGCCCCAGGGAAACCCCCACTTTTTTAATATCAAATTTGCTAAATAAAATCTACTACTTCGGCCTCGACTTTGTGGTAGTTCTCCATAATCAANGGTAGTCCAAAATCATCAAAGAGAAATAAATTATGTAATTATTATAATTAATAAAAAAAAGAATTGAGAAAGATTCCACCATCTCACACACTTCCATTGTACCAAACCCTCCATATTAAAATTGACAGTGAGCATCCATTACACAGAGAAAAATGAAACTAAGACTGCCTTTAAAGTTTAAATGCTATATTCCACCATTGGCTGGAGCTTATATTACTGTGTATGTTCCATTGAGAACACCCTCACAATTACGATAATTCCATAGTACATCAACTTGTTCAGTCTTAACATTTCTTCTCTGATGTCAGGGAACTAACATGACAGCATTTATGTAGTTTACTGTCTCATTACTTTGAAAAACTGCTTATTATTCTAAATTTTTCATTATAATAAAGTCTTTTTCAAGAAGTTGAAGGAGAATAAAATGCAGAATCAGCTGCAAGAACAGGGGAAGCCCTGCAGAAGTAACAATTATGTTATCATTCAACACTCTATTTCGTTAGAGTTGAGAAATTCAAGATTAGATTTCAACAAAGTAAGACCTAAGAATTGAATAAGAGAAGCAATCAAACATTACAGATGAAAATGAACAATGTTTTGCATCTTCTGTTTCTCCCTTCTGAATATCCTGTCTCCTGAAATTTTTCAATCGACCCAAACTGCCCAACTTGACTCCGATTTTCATCAAACAGGAAGTTAGATAATTTTCTTATGGAAATGTTTCCATAAATTTAGCAATACGTTACTCTATAACAATTAACTTTCCACGACTACTTAATATTCATTTACTTATGGTTAATCAATTTATATTTTAGTTTCAATTTAAAATATTAAGATTATTTATATAATCAATATGAGTTGGCCTGACATCGTGGAAGGCCATACTCAATTATCCACGAATAAAATCTTAGACCAAAGTATTTGATTTTATGTTTTTTCAGACAATCACTTCCAAATATCAATTCCAATTGTATCAAGATGGTGGCAATGGTAAACACGCATTTCTGTAGCTCCTGTGCTATATGTTTTAAAACTTGTGATAATGTCATTGCAAGCGAGTTCTGTGGGTCTACTTTTCACGTGAAATGTGCTAATGTTAATGAAATTGTACATAATGTGTTGAAAGAGACGCCATCCATTTTCTGGGCTTGTATCATCTGTACTCTTACTAGGATGAGCATATTGAGTAATCTAGTACTCAAAATGAAAGCGATTAAAGAAGAAATCAAATTCATATGAAATAACAAAGAAAATAAGTTAATTCATCAATGCGAAACACAAATGCAGTAAATGCAGTTCAACATACACTAGTATACGGTGGAAATGAACCACAGGAACATGTGCTAAATCGTAAACAATGTGGGACAAGCAGTAACGAGAAAATGGAGTCCGCAGCCTCAATTCAGACTCCCGGAGAAGAAAATCGGAAATCTTCCAAACCTTTCGAGCAAACACGAAAAACGTGAACCTGTGGATTCTTTATAGACAAAAAAATCATGATGAAGATTGGACTAAAATTACACGAAAATGCCATCAACGCAAAATCGTAGTAGGAACGAGTGATAACTCAAACGAATTATCTGATCTTCCACGCAAAATTCACCTTCATGTTTGGAGATTCAGAAAAGGAACCAAGAAAGAAGAGTTAGGTAAATATTTACGTGATAAACTATCTGTGGAAACTGAAGTTGAAGAACTCAAACCCTCCTCCTGTTTCTAACAGATGAGCTCCAAGGTTTTACATCCTATTTAATTGCACACAACTTATTTCCAGCTAGTGAGGAGCAGTGCTGTTCCCAGTCCTTACAGACAATACTTCAAAGTCTATTGAAGGCTTTCTTGTGGCATCTTTTGCTACCTTATCTGCTTTCTCATTTCCTGCAACATTGACATGTCCAAGAATCCAAATGAATTTTACATGAACCCCCCTGACATGTAGTCTGCTCAATGCAATTTTCATGTAGTGGTTCTACCTACCTAAATGGTGCATTCCATAAGTAATGCGACAATTATTTTCTGACGCAACTGTACATCACATTGCTCTGCAACCAGGCGGAAAAGGTGGAGGGGGGTCTTAGCTTCAAGAAAAACCACCTGGCAGTTGCCTTTCCGTGCATTTCCGCTAGGCTTTGTGTTCCAGTGCGCAATGGAAGGTTCTCTCAAGCAGTGCTATGCAATCAAATTTTGTGTGAAACTTGGAAAATCAGCTTCAGAGACTTACCCAATGATTCATCAGGCCTACAGGGATGATTGCCTTTCAAAATCACAAGTTTTCAGGTGGCACAAATCCTTTAAGGATGGCCGGGAAGAGGTCTCCGATGAAGCCAGGACTGGATGCCCATCAATGTCCCATGTCGACGACAGTGTGCAGTGTGTATGTGATTGCTTAAATTCTGACCATCACTTAAGTCTCAGTTTAATAACAAACAGTGTAAACTTGTCCAAACCAACAGTTTAGCAGATTGTGACAGAAGATTTGCAGATGAGGAAGGTCTGCACAAAACTTGTTCCAAAAGATGTGACGACAACCAGAAAAACACTCAAGTGCTCCTTTGTCAAGAAATGTTGCAGTCATTTCAAGACCCTAATTTTTTTGAGACAGTGATAACCGGTGACGAGAGCTGGATTTTTTAGTATGATCCAGAAACCAAGCAGCAGTGTGTGGAGTGGCACACAACATCTACTCCCCACCCCAAGAAAGCTTGCATGAGCAAGTCTTGAACCAAAGCAATTCTCATTGTCTTTTTTGACAATGCTGCTTTTTACATGAAAGTCCTCAAAAGATTAAAAAAGAGTTGTCCACGTCAGGAGTGCCATCAAGGAAATTAATTGTCAGAGGACATGCCAGTAGGAAACTGAACGTGCAGGGGGGCAAGGCCCAGATCATCATAAAAGGGTATTCAGAGAATGGAACATGGACCACAAGATGGTGGGTGAAGTGACAATGCTGCAAACATAGTCACCACCATTAAGCTTGCTGGATGGAGAAGGTATCCTTGTTTTGCCTACAATGTCAACTTGGTAGTCCAAAATCATCAAAGAGAAATAAATTATGTAATTATTATAATTAATAAAAAAAAGAATTGAGAAAGATTCCACCATCTCACACACTTCCATTGTACCAAACCCTCCATATTAAAATTGACAGTGAGCATCCATTACACAGAGAAAAATGAAACTAAGACTGCCTTTAAAGTTTAAATGCTATATTCCACCATTGGCTGGAGCTTATATTACTGTGTATGTTCCATTGAGAACACCCTCACAATTACGATAATTCCATAGTACATCAACTTGTTCAGTCTTAACATTTCTTCTCTGATGTCAGGGAACTAACATGACAGCATTTATGTAGTTTACTGTCTCATTACTTTGAAAAACTGCTTATTATTCTAAATTTTTCATTATAATAAAGTCTTTTTCAAGAAGTTGAAGGAGAATAAAATGCAGAATCAGCTGCAAGAACAGGGGAAGCCCTGCAGAAGTAACAATTATGTTATCATTCAACACTCTATTTCGTTAGAGTTGAGAAATTCAAGATTAGATTTCAACAAAGTAAGACCTAAGAATTGAATAAGAGAAGCAATCAAACATTACAGATGAAAATGAACAATGTTTTGCATCTTCTGTTTCTCCCTTCTGAATATCCTGTCTCCTGAAATTTTTCAATCGACCCAAACTGCCCAACTTGACTCCGATTTTCATCAAACAGGAAGTTAGATAATTTTCTTATGGAAATGTTTCCATAAATTTAGCAATACGTTACTCTATAACAATTAACTTTCCACGACTACTTAATATTCATTTACTTATGGTTAATCAATTTATATTTTAGTTTCAATTTAAAATATTAAGATTATTTATATAATCAATATGAGTTGGCCTGACATCGTGGAAGGCCATGACAAAGTTCAATAAATACACCGTTCTTCGTGACTTCCTCAAAATAACTATTTTGTGGAAGTTACGAAGAACGGTGTATTTATTGAACTTTTTTATGATTACCTATTTTAGAAAACACAAAATAATTTAAAAGTCTCATTATTCAAAAATTAAGCAAAATAAAACAATTTTAGAGATATGCATCTTTATAAACTAAGAAGTATTTCATTTTATGTAGAAAATATTCATTCTTATGTAGACATTGATGACATTATAGGCTAAAATAATTTTACCTGAAAACCTTTCCTTCATTTAGCTAAGAATAGCTTTCCTCATTTCCTCAAAAATCCTACCAATGGTGCAAGCAAGCACGAAGAATTAAAAATTGGAGGGGGCACTAGGCTCAGCTGCCAAAAAAATATCACTTACTTATAATACTTACAAACCTGTGACCAAACTCATAATGCAACCATCATAGAATCATTGACTTACAAATATGGTGTCCTTTATCACAGCAATTGGGCTCAGCAACTCAAACATGAATTGAGTTTATTGGACAATCAAATTCATGAAATCTTTTCAATTGGAAAGTACCTTTGATCAGTAGTTCCATCTCCAGTATCAAATAAACACAATTTCTGATCATTGTGCATCCTTTGGTTCCACTCAGGGATCACTTTTCTTCGAGGTTTTCACATGAAACAGATTCTGCTGCTAGCATTTCCTGAAGCATGTTCAATAGATGTGACTGGTTCGCACTCTCAGTAAAAACTAAAACGGAAATGGGCATGGCCTATTTTGAGGTTTCTCCAAAATGAAACATCAGAAAGGCATAATGAGCTCCAGACATATCAAGAAAACATACCTTTGAAATAAGCTCTATCTTCCAATCCACCTCATGATACAGTACATGTACAATAGTGCCATAATTCTTAATGGAAGTACTGGATTTGTATGTTTGCCATGAACAAAGTTTTGCACTACTTGTAACAAAGATAAACTAATGGTTTTATATTGTTTTAACTACGCTAAAATCTATTTCATACTTAAGCAGTCTCTCAGACTGTATTTGGATGACCAATTTTTGCAGGGAAAATATACAAGGTGACAACATTAATAGAATTTTACTCATTGGAATCAAATATAATTTTGATGCAAATTCAAAACATCAATATAATCAGATAAATAACAAAGACTGGATTACAATTCATAGATAGTTAACACAATTACAAATGCACTTAGTAGATACAATTATATAAAATTTCTCATTTTGAGATATAATTTCTTTGATTAACATTGACTGAAGAAAAATAATAGTAATAATAATAAAACTCAGATATGATTGTATGATATTCAATTAATTATAGATAAACAGCAGAGAACACGCCTCCAATTAAATTGTAAGCCATGTAAAGAAATTTAAGTTACAGATAAACTGAGGTAATATCAATTACATATCGGAGATGTCTGCAGACAAATATGAAAAGATGCTAAGCACTTATTCAAGTTCTCCTAACTTCTTAAAGGTTTTACAGTTAAATGTATCATTTTACTGGCTTTTGTTGAAATGTTTACAGAATGGAAATGTTCCAAGGAATGTTACTTCAAGAGTCATCTCTTTGATTGAATTTAATGAAATAATGATTATTTGTATATAAAAAGTTTAAACTTGCTTTTTATAGCAAAACAGCAATTTACAAATTACATGCAAAGTTATCAAAATATCACACTTAACAAGAGCATTTTATCTTATGCCTTTTCTTCTGAAGGAGTTCTTCTACAATAAAATATGAGTCAAATTCTACTTGAACACCAGTATGTGCGTTTGTCCAAAATGTTCTCCTCCTGCCTTGAAGTACCTTAAATTCCCTTAATGCTCCATGATAGGAATGAAACAACTGCTTAGTAAGACAGCCTTGAATTAATTAAGAACATTCCGCACAAGTTTCTCGTTATCATTAAAAAAGTCATATTACATGACAAACAAGAGCAAAAATTTTGGATGCTGATTAAAAAAGAAGCCTGAATGTCCAGAATATGTCCAGATTCCCTACTCTTGTATCCAAAGTTTACCTTCTTAAGTGATTCCTATTACTATTATAATGCAGACTATTCCTAACACAGAAAAGTTTAATCTTCTCTGTTCAAAATTTTACATAAAATCCGATGAACAAAGGTTTTGGATGAGATATGAATATAAATAAAGAAAATAAAAATAATGATAATGATTACAGATACAATTGGACGCATAGCTTAAACAACCATAATTATATTATTGGTTCCCCTTCATACAAATATTTATACTTGAATAAGAGCTAAAATACCATGAAGTGAATTTTGTTGACTATTCTACCTTACATAATTTCCCTGTCATAAGCAAGGTAGAGTTAAATGATGATATGATATTAAATGAAGTCAATAGTTATTGAAGTATATCTTTCACCCTCACAATCCTTAGTTGAGCAAAAACGTTAATGTTATGTAAATGTTATACCAACAGAGAAATTAGTATCTACTAAGTAATACACGGTAGTACAGAAATACGTAGCTACAAAATTCATCTTAAAAAACCTTTTTTTTGTGAATTCTAAGCTGTCAATGAAGTTCTATAAATAATCATATGAACTTATAGCTTAAATTCTTACACATCTTATTAAAGAGATGTTAGTGCTATGAAACAGCATGAGATTTTCTTTTATTCAACAGTGAATCCTCCAATCATGTGAAAGCATCACCATACATCCACACAACTAGAGCCATGGAGAGGTCTATTGTTCAACACTTCTAGATAAAATATTTCTATACTGTATGAAAGCACAATTTTTGATCTGATAATCTACATTGTAAATGGTAAATTTCTAAAGGGTCCAAATTCTGATGAAACTTTTTTGTTTGTGCCATTACCAATCTTTTCACAAGTATAAGGAAGGTAACCCTGTGATTAGGAATTATGAATAAAATCATAGTTTTGAAAGCTATTGTAATAAAAGAAAGACAGCAATCACTACATACATTTCCTAATTACTACAATACCCTGGATTCACTTCAGCTTGTAGCAGAAGTCATAATTTGGTGGATCTTTGGGGATAGGAGGTGGTTCTTCAGGGAAAACAATTCCTTCTGCATCAAGTAACCTCAATTTTATCTCCATACTAAGGAGGGTCTCCAGATCATTTTCTGTTTCCTTGCTGCTCATCTTGACACCTATAGTAGAATTTTTAATAGAAATACAGCAATAACTAAATTGCTTCTGTGATTGACAACTACTGTAGAAGATTACTCTCATGATAAGAAAAATTACAGATCTTTCCTCATGCAGACATACAGATTAATATCCAAGGATAAACAAACAGGAAAAATATCAACACGAATCCCTTTAACCCTTCCACTACAAAGGAATTTTATCCCTTTCGTTCGTTCTTCCATATTTGACACTTAATCACTTGTTAAATCACAATATTATTAGTTATTGCTCAAATAAATGAAAAATGTTGAAAAAGTTACTTTTGGCCAACACAAAAATCTTGATCTCATATAAGAGCAACAAAAAAGTTCACTTAAAGCTGAAACAAGCTATCCCCTGAGGGGTAACACAGTAATCTCAACAATGTTTTTGTTCTTAGAATGAATACAATCTTAGAGATAAAGCATTTAAAAAAACAAATATTGTTAGGGTGGTATAAACAAATGCATAGACCCATGAAAAAATTAAAAATCGTTACATAAAAGAAGAAAGAAAAAAAATGACATAGGAGTAACTCAGTAACCCCCTTGGTAGCCAAAGGGTTAACAGAGATGTGGCATTGTAGTTTAGAGGTTCGAACATCTGCCAGGAAAGTGAGAGACCCAGGTTCAAGTCTCAGCCATGTCAATATTTTTCAATTCTGTTTGTCCTTGGAAAGACCACAGGGCTAAGGTTAAGCTCATTATCAAAGAAAACTACAGATACCAAATATGCCACAACTGATACTCTGTAACATTCAGGAGATATAAAGCTATATCATTGAGAGTACTAAAAAGTGAGTAGAGGTAACATGTATATACAACACAAAATATCAATATCATCACCTCAGGTATAAGTAAGACAAGTCATCTACCTAATTATTAGCCATACTAGTGACCTTCCAACATTTTCTTAAAAAATACATTGTACATCAATCACAACCTCTCTCTCACTTTAAAATCACTAAGCAGTTCTTACGATACAGAGGGCAATGACTTACATGGCTTAAACAGAAAGCGTAGTGACTACATTACCGAAGTACCATAAGTGGATGAAGGATCCTTACTTATGGGGGCTACCTTATTTGGTACTAAACATGAATAATGACTCTTAATTAAAGGAGGCACTTATTGAGGGCCAAACTGACGACAGCAGCAAATTCATTACAGTATTCAAAGCTGTGGAAATATTTTGGAGCTGCATAAATAAAACATTAACAGGAGTATACATACCTAGCAATGCATTGATACCATCCACCCAATAGTCAAATACTTGCTCATCTGGAGCAACGAAATCTAGAGAAGAGAGCTCAGCTGAGTCTAGTATTAGAGAAAATGCAAGCTGATGATTGGTTTTCCTTCCTCTGTAAAAGTCGTTTTCCATATTAATTTCATTAAATAAGAAAGACAACTTAATGAATGTCTTGATCACACTAACAGAAAATAGAAGAAAATTTCTGAGTTTAGCAAGAATGAATGCTAAAAACTGACCTGATTTCCTTCATGTGAGGACATTCTTTGCCAGTAACTAATGATTTGATGTCAATAACAGCTAATTTATTGGGAAGCTCCTCCAAGGCTGGTACACTTTTTTCATCACAATCACCATAGTGAAACACTTTGTGATTAGGCGACAGTTTCATGTACCAAAACTTGTCTTTACTTCTCTAAAATTGAAAGGAATTGTATCCATGAATTAAACTTTCATATTAATACAACAGAGATAATCTATAAACCTACCACTTTCATACAGCTAGGAAAAGCATGATTAGATATTTACTACAGTGGAGATATGAAAAGACGCTCACCTGTCCCCTGGTCGTGTATTTGGTAAAGCGAGTGCCCTCAACTAAGAATCCCAGCCTCTGTTGCTGCACCAATTCTAAAATCTCCGGCTTGATTTGCTCCCGGAGTTCGACGATTGGCCTGGCATGTGACTCCCATTCTTCCCTAGATGTGCGCTCTTGCTGCCACAAGTTAGTTATCTCTGCATAGGTGAGACCCTGCAGGTTAAGTCGGAATTTGTCCAATCCAGTAGGGTGCATCGCTAGAGCCCTAGTAATCTGCTCTCTCACCACACTGAACACTTTAACAAAATCTTCCGTTGTTGCTCTCATCTCTTTCCATGTCTTATTGAGCAAAACGATGCAAATGCAAAAGAATTCCTCAAAAGGTCGATCGTGGGCAAAGAACATAGGGTGATAAGTTTGACCTTGTTCGCTAGGAGCTTCTCCTATTTTCAGAATCTCGCACAGCAATTTGGTGAGTTCTACGCTGGTGCGGCCGAAAGGACATTCATGCTCATCTGCGCGACAGGAATTTTCAAGAACAACCTTCGTATAGCTCTCCATATGATTTCTTGCAAAGTATACCATGCAATCTAAAGCAAGCATTCCTGGAGGAGTTTCGGTAAAATCTAAGGCTGGATTGATATCATATTTGAAGCCAAGCTTTTTATAATCTTTGGCAAAAATACCTTGTCGCCGAGCAGTAACATCTCTATTAGAAACATCACCATCAGTGTCAAACGCTATTTTTCTTAATTCTTTAATTTTATCGTGAGCATCTTGATCTTGTGGATCCATTTTGGTATTCATTCGTTTATCCAGAAGGTTAAAAAGTAAAGTCTGCAAGACGTACAATTGATGAGCCATTTCCGTGCCAACTTTTCCTGATGGTGTCTGTATAATGCTGCTCAGTATAACATTGCGAACTTGCTTCGAGCCCAAAGTTCCAGCAATCGCTTTTCTTTTAGAGTAGTCAGCTTTCAGGAATAATGCATTAATCAACGCAATCGCATTTTGCTGAATAACTGAATTAGCACTCTGTAAATGCATAACTAAATTTGGAAAAGTTACTTCTTTTTCAACTTGTGCATACTTGCCTGAACTGTTAAGCACAATATTCTCTAAAATGGACAGTGACGCTTGAACAACCCTCTCATCTTGGGCAGTTGACTGGTTATTGACATAGCTGGCGACTTTGTTGATAAACAAGGCTTCCAGAATATCCCACGAAACAATTCCATGGTCCATCAACTCCACAAATGAAAGAAGACAAAAAGCCAACATCGCTCCTTTACAGTTGCCACCATCGACTAAACTAATAATCAAAGCCAATCCTTGCTTGTTGATAAATTCTAAGGCAAATGTCATATCAGTACTTAGCTTAGACAGCTTCTCCATTGCCTGAGCTTTTTCGTCATTGCTTCCAACATTCAATTTCTGGAGTATGTCTTGGGCTGTTTTCGAAGGAGAATGCTCGAGGCTTAATACAGCACCATTTTTTATCTCATTCCTGTTTTTTTCAGTAATGTAATTGTCATTATTATTCCCAGAAAATTGCAGGGCATAATTTTCAGGTTCCGACAAACCCCAATTGTTGCAAATATCTTGAATAATTGCAGCAAGCGGTTGCTTCTGATTGAACTCGATCAGTTGAGGATCATGAGGTTTTCTTTCAACCGCTATCTTCACTATGTTAGAGTCCTTCATTGTTGGCATGTTCTTTTTCGATCAATCACGAAATCGCACAGACGATATATAATTAAACCAAGGGCGTCACATTGAAAACACTACACCCTGACCGCAAATCAAGAAGATGGAACATCACCAAAGCGGAAGGGTGTTTTCTGTCTTCTATGTGAATCCCGTGGATGGTTGATGCGAATTAAACATAAGAAGATCGTATAGCGAATACATACTAGGGCGCGAATATACAAGACCACTCAGGAACGTGGATTAACTTTTCTGTTCCTTAAATTTAAACTAGTTTTTCAACTGCGAAGTTAAGAAAGATAGCTAAATAAAATTTTCTAGTTGTCAGCTTCTCTTTCTGAGAATAATTCGGGAAAAACGTTTTGGAATGAGTAATTGAGCCAAAGACAAGATATAAAGAGATTAAGTTTCCTCAATAAGTAGTACCAGTCCTAGATTCCTATTCAAAATCTATTCATGATCAAAAAGTCAACAAGGAAAAATCCTCTTCTTTCAAGGATATTTTTCATAAGAATGAGCTCAAGCCTGCTAATGGCTCAGAATTGATGCACTGAGACAGAAAAATCCACATAGAGGTCATGTAAATGATGTTTTAACAGTTTACCTGTAATAATCATGAATATTTCAACAAACAGTGCTATTTACAACATATTATATTGCTACTTTAACTTTTATTGTTTTAAATTCTCAGATTAATTCTCTGTTTTGATATATCTACACCTTAATTTAGTTTATTGAAATACAGAATTTTAAATCATACATTTTATTTTGTTTACATTACAGATAAGGAGCAAAAAGAGATTTACTCGTATTAGACAGTTTGTTTCAATTCCTATTCCATAAAAATTTTGCTCTGGTTGACCTGCAGAAAGAATTATAAAACTATGAATGGAATTGTAAATTCACAAAAAAATATTAATGGTTTCAGCACCACCACAAGGATGACAGTCCTTCGAGTTATTCAAATACATTACAATAAAAGTCATTTTACAACTTAAATGAATGAAATAATCTTTGGATATAATTATGTTTATTTTACAGTAACATCTTCTATTAATAGAAATATTTACAGATTAAACAAGTAATCAAGGCATAACTTCAGCATGATGACTCGATAGCAAAACACAGGAAGGAGAATTTTCAATTCAACCTGCAGTCATTACATGGATTCTTCCAAGTATTATATTGCAGTATGACTGTTAAATTTGCTCGATGATCATTAATATTTCCTCCAGTCCAAAACCAGCTTTGTTAATAAAATATATAAAATGATATTTATATACATCTATTATTACAGTACCAATCAATTTCCAAAGTAAAAATCATTCAGCACTCAGGTATTTACATATACCATTTAATCATTCACTCATTATGAGCCACACATATTCTCAAAAACAGGTTGATAAAATGAAATTGTAATCTATTAAGGCTTTTCATGCCTAAATAAGGAGTGTAAAAGCCAAAATAAAACAATCATTATCAACTGAAAATTGTAAACACAGATTTATACAATATAACTTGATTAAAACCAAAGAAGCAGAGCACAAAAATTAATTATCTTTTCATAACATTTAAAGTGGAATTTTACACCATGTATATCAAAAGGCTTACTAATAGGTATTTCCTATTAAAAAATAGATCAAGAAGGATAAAGTAAATAATTATATACATTTCTCTATCACTCATCGGCCCAGAGTTCTTTTTTTTTAATTCTTGATTGCTGCTTTGTAATAAAATACAATCCTGAAGAATGTAATTTATATTATTCTAAAATACCACTCTGATAAGTATACCATTGATATGGTTTCAACAAAAATTCACATTCACTGCTTTTCGGTGAGGTAGGCATCCACCTTAAAAATAACTGGTAATATTGAAGACAGCTAAAGATGATAAATGAAATGAAGTGCATATGCATAAACATGCTTTTACAAAAAGAGTTGGTAATCACTTACATATGACCAATAAACCTGAGAAAATATTTTCAAAACTTTTAATAAAGAATACAAACATTGAACTCTGTTATAAAGCTATTTCAACTTCAATTCTCACATTAATTAGCTTAGTAAGCAATTTAAAAGTAAAAATGCTTGAATTATGACTTGAATACTTTCAAAATTAGATGATATCACCACTAAGCAAAAACTATAATGATTTATCAAAATGTTTCAATTTAGAATAAGATTTAAAGATTTGTTTTAATCAGAAATACAGGTTCATAAAATAGCTGATAGTAGCTGAAGTTGCTTTTCCATAGTGGAAAAATGAACAATTTTTCCAAAAAAAAACAGTTCACCTCAGGTTAACTTTATTTCTTATTACACCCTGAGATCCCAGGAACATTTCTTCCCAGGAAGAGAAACAAGACACAATTTTAAGAATGTATGCATCCTGCAAACTCTTTCTTATATCACTTTGTTTTATATTGCCAGAGCTCATTTTTTAAACATAGTGATAACAGCATCCATCATCTGATTTGCAACAATGCCTCAAAATTTGAATGAGAGAGTTTATTTTCTGAGGTTTGTATATAAAAGGCTGAAAAGAAGTCAGCAATGAATTTCAATTGACTGAGCAATTCTTGCAGGCTCTCACTTTGGCTGATTATTGTAGTCCACATACACTCTTACAACCTCTCCTGAATACTTTCTTTGAGAGGGCATGAAATAGAAATCAGGCTGCATTTCACTCTGCTGTGAATTTGGGCGATGTGGAAGTGGCCCGTGCCTATAATGTGCTCTTGGGCCTGCCCTGTCCTGTGTATGGTAACCTCCACCAGCACTCCCACCTCCATTGTGAGCCCCTCTTGGCAGAGAATATGTGGTCCTTACTTCTTGAGTGGCAGCATTACCTCGTGGGATAGCATATCCACCCCCAGCTCTTGGCAACCTTTGTAGCGAGCGAGAGTCCCCATAGTGAGGCCCACTTCCATTGATGGGTGGCAGAGGTGATGGCCTACCACCAGAAGAGGGTGCTGTAGTTGGGAGGGGCCCTTTCTCTTCTCCCTCAAATGCTTCAAATGCATAATTAGTGTTTGCTGTGGTCGAATAATCCTTCCATGCTGAGCTTGGAATAAGATGTTCCTAAAATATACAAAGATGGAAGAGAATAGCATGAAATTTGTACCATTATGTGTAATCTATAAAAATTAAAAATCTTATAGCAACAAGAAAAGATCATAGCTCTGATACACCTAAATACTCCAATATGGAGGTGATAGACAAAATTTTGTCAACCTAAGTATATTGAATGGTCTACCTGACCATGTAAATTAACAAATTAACAGAATTAAAAAACAGTATGATGAAATAGCTATTTGAAAAACTTAATCTTTAACTCATTTGTACTGATACATTTCAATTATGGTAAACATTTGGACATATTTCCATTGATTATTAGACCTATATGATTGCAGAAGTTTTCTCCTAATGAATTACTCATAAAATAATCATATTACTGAAATATATAAGGTTTTTCAATTAATTTATTTATTCATCATACTCATTTAGATAAGAAGAAAATGGTTTCATTCATAAATTGATGATCTCTAAAATCAAGTTAACCCCTAATGAGATAAAACAGGCGCATGAGGATGCTAATGTTTTTGTTTCCAGTTAGATATATGCTTTAAGCGAGAATAATGTGTTAATTTCCATCATTTATGAAATGTGTAAATGATTATCAGCAATATAAATCAGTATTCATAATCAAAAGTAGATAAGATTTTCATCGGATTTTACCTTATAAAAACCCTCTACCTTCAAATCTGCCTTTCTAATAACACAAACTTCAGAATATTTCATTTTACCATTTCTAATTTGAGCAATGCATGAAGGGCGGCAAAATAATTACAAGAATGTACAAAAAGTATGATACTCTGATTTGACTCCTTTTTTATAATTAATTAGCAAGACATCAATTTTCATTCACGCATTACTTATCTAAAACTTAAAATTACACTCTTTATGCAGCATTTCTAAAGTCCTCCCTCACAGATGCATCTTTAACTTGAAAATACCCTAAGATTATATAGCATATCCAAAAACTTTACCTACAATTACTTGAACTAACATATAAAAAATATTTCATTTGCCTTAAAATTAAAATATTTTTTCAGAATAGCTCAAAAAACAAACATGATTACTAACCTTGTTATTCGGCGATGTACCTCTGGATGTCTTGTAAATGGTGCAACCAGCTTGAAGTAAGGCAATAAAGATCAATGCAGCAATACATCCTATGACAATGTACAGTTTTGTAGATGATAAGATACTGCCAGATCCTTCCTCATCTTTTCCAGATGCTCCCACATCTGATGTTACTAAAAATAAAGTTAAAATTATTGAAAGTTAAATTTTGGAAAATGATGAGGTAGTAAATGTCTTTCTTGAAAAATGGATTAAAATCATTTAACTGACATGATTATTGGTGAAATCGATTTTTCCTAATCTATATTGTTGTAATTTTCAAAATCAACCTTTCAATCACCATATTGCTTTGGTTGAAATGATATTTCCTCTAACTGATTTTCTTCAGTTATATTAGTAAAAGTATTCCAAGCACATTTTGTTGAGGGTAAATGAAAAAGAAGAACAAGATAATTTTGTATACAAACCCTTCACATATGGCTGCCAAATCTCCCAACCACTCATTCAGGTTGATACATTTTTGCATTGACTCCACTGTATCAAACTTTAACTCTTCCTTTAGTATGTAAATCTAAATTTGAACATTATAACTTGTGCACAACAGCATAAATTTAAGTCAGCGAGTTAGACATTAAAAATAGGTAATAATGCTACCTGCTTGAAAATCTGGGTCAGTTACATGTACTGATACCAGCTGCAAGGGGATTACCTTATTGCCACTTAAATATTCTTTTTGTATCTTATAAATTAAAGAAGATGTCCATTAATAAAGAAATAAATTGTAAAATAACTTGTTATATAAATGTTTTTTTTGTAAAATGCAGAAGAAATGCTTTGTTATATTAGAGATATTTCAGTTATTTTTACTGAAATTAATTGACACAATTTAAAGACTGTTTAAGCAAAAGAGAAGCAGGATCCCTAAAATGTTTCAAAAGTATACCTCCAAAAAGTTCCTTAAATTTCTCTCTTATCATTACACCCTGTAGCATTCTGTTTCACTGCCTTGCATTTCTCTATTGAGGGAATAGTGTTAAAGCTTTAAACTTTTCTTACAATAAAGAGGAGGTCACCAAATTGTAAAGAAGCTAGCATGTTTGCCTTCCATGTTTGATTCCTGGCAGGGGCCAGGAATGTCTGCATATGGTGTCTACATAGCATTGTAAATAAATTTGGAAGCAAGTTGAATTAAATGATAAAAGATTCATTGCAGTCTAGAAAAGCCAACAAAAGGAGATACATAGGAGTGGTAATGTTAAAAGTACTTCGACAGCTAAGGTCATTTCGCACTTAAGCCCCCACCGGGAATCAAACCCAGGACCACTTTCACAGAGTTTCACAGTGGGCGTTGCTCAATTGGCTACCTGGGAGCCCCCAAAATGAGATACTGGGGTTGATGCTTCAACCAATATCAGCCATAATGCATGCTGATATGCAAGGCCTTGACAACCACATGGCTGTGGTACTAAAAATTCTTTTTTCAATGACAGTCATCCATGGGGAATGAGAGGTTTGAGTAATTAATTATTTACTAATCATTCATAATTTGCTTTAAAAAAATATTAGTAATTTTGCTTCAAATAACACAATAAAATAGAAATAATTTAACTGAAATTGAAATTTTCTTCTATGCAAAGTAGCAGCTGTAGCTTTTGCTTCTGAGTGAAACTTATGTGTTTATGAAATATTTTAGGTTATACATATTAATTATGTGAATGCATTCTGTAATGTGATGCAATGGATATTTGATTCAGATGTGATTTTTCTTAAGAGCAATTCACTGCAAAAGTACCAACTATTTTATTAGGAACTTTGAAGAAATAAATCACATAGAGAGCCATACTTACAAAGTTGAGGTTGAAAGACTAGAAAACCAGGATCAACATTTAGGGCTCCAACACGTCCAGAATTGACAGCTTGCCTTATTACTGATTCTAGCTCTTCATTGGTTTCTTTTATATCAGTTTCAGTGAGATCCTCGATGGTACGAACCTTGTTCTCATCGAGAGATCTTCCCTTCTCCTCTTTCGATTCCATCTTCTTTGGATCCAAATATACTTCCACATCAGCTATTACATTATCAGATTCTCTGAAAGAAAAAATCATTTATCATATAGTAAGACAATTTGTTTAAATGGGAGCTTTGTAATAATAGTAGTATTCCTGTAAGTACTTTGACAGTTTAGGTCATTTCACACATGGGTGCACATTCAGAACTGCACCTGGGACAGCTTCTGCCAAAGGCAAACACGTTACCATGGCTGTCAGGAATAGCAAATATAAAAATTCCAGCAGAATTTTTCCTTTTGTTGCACTGCTGTAATTTTTACTTTTATGGAAAAAATAACTTCAACGGTTAAAATTACCCTCAATAATTTCTAAATACTTGTATTACTTGTACCTAAAATGTACTTTTAACTAAAATACACAATGTGAGGTCACACTACTTCATTGTAAGCTCTTATATTTCTTACATCTGCCTCTTATATTTCCTCAATTTTTTTTAAGGCTATGAACAGAAATTTGAAAATTTACAAGAGATTTCTATGAGAAATATCAATATAAATATCATAGATGAAATATTGCACACTCATACAACAAAAATGTCTTCAATTGAATCCTTTTAATAAGGATTTGGTATAGCGTAGTAAGTGAGTAACGTACAAAATATATACCAATACTTGCATATAAATCATTACATACCATTACCTTTAGACAATGAAAATCTTTTGTAAAAGATAGTTTCCAGACATGAAAATTATTGATCAATGGGTGTTAATGATTCATAATTGAATTAATGATTCCACATATTTTGACTGAAAATGTTTCTATGCATCAAATAACTACCATGTATATACAAAGGTGGATGATACACACTATTTATGTAGTTTAACAAGATTTTGAAGATAATAAATATATTAGGATATTATGTCAATTTAAGTTTCCAATTGGTGATTTCTCAATTATTGTAAAAATTGTCCTTTGTTATTGTTTGAAGCCCACCACTAGAATTGTCCGGTAAAATGGATCTTTGTGGGGGCATTTGGAATGTAAAAAAAATAGGCAAATAATTTCTAAACAAAATATGTGATATCCATCGCAAAAAACAATGATTTTCTATGCCTGAAAAGCCTGCTTTGTGATCCTAGAACTCAATTACCCAAACATCTCAGCAATATCAGGAACATCTTAACTCTTTAAGAGACTGTTTTAAATTTAATAAATATACTCATACTTACTGAGTAAAATGATCTACAGATACTGAATGGAAAGCAGGAAAAGTAGACAAGGCCATCTTCAAGTTATTGCTCACAGAGTCCGCAAGAGAGTCAAAATCTGGAGAAGGTGATTTTGGAGCCTTATAACCCACTCCTAAACCAATCAGCTTCATTTGAACAGCATATGATAGAAGTCCTTGTTTTTCACGGTTCTTTACTTCCACTGGATTTACCACAGCTTAGGAAAAGAAACTGGTATTACTTACTAAATCTCATGAGATTAAGAGTTAACAAAATTCTTGAAAAACATCATACAACTCTAAGAGTATGAGAAACTAACAGTTACATTTGTTCTTCATAAGGAAGTTAAGGATACCACTGTTGAAATAGCAGGAAAATATCATAGGTGGCAGGAAATATGGCTAAAGGAACTGCAGAAAAAAATTAAGATGCATGTATAATGAATGGTGAAGCAAAAATAGTGAAAGTTAAGGTGCTATTGATTACAATCCTGATTTACCAGTGGAGAGGATTATTAAAGAAGTTTCTGAAAATAGATTAGTTTCCCAGCAATTATTTATAAAACCAACAAAGAATAAAACACAATACACCTAGGTCTTAGTGTGGCAGGAAATTACTGGGTAATTGCTGGGTTACTGGTTCAATAAATCACTGAATCATTTATACACTTTTGAAGCTTAACAGAATTACATGTCTTACTCAACATTTATATTTACCTAACTGTACTAAGCATTTGATATGAAACAACTTCAAAGGAAATTTATAAAGGCATAATTTTTAAGTGGCTCTAAATTTCAAATATATAATAAAGAATAAGGATTTAATATCTGCATTTATCTTTAAGAAAAGTAGATTACCAAAGAGGGTCAATTATTAATTACCATCAGGACAAGCATCAATGCATATCTTCTTTGATGATAAGACTGGGATGCTGTTGTGTATTCGAAGTTTTCTACTGACATCATGCTTACCACCTCCTCTCACTGGGAACATGAAGTAAAGACATTCTTCAGCAAATGAAAAATCCTGCAAAAAGAACATGAGAATTAATCAAATATATATTATGATTGGCCGAACATCCTTATCCAACATAAATAAAAGTGGATGTAATAAATCTTTAAAAATCCCTCTGAAATCTCAAGGAATTCAACTCAAGGCTTGAAAGGAACAGTACTATAAAAAGGAGTGCAACAAAGAAGTATTTAAAGTACCACTTGATTTTCAAAAGTTCAATATTACAGTTATATTTTACATCTATGCCCATAAGTTTAGACTCATTTAATTGTTTGATGATAGTTTTCAATAACTACATCCAATTTCACAGAAATATATATAAATACACATCTGGTTTTGAGTTTAATAATGGTTGAGTCAGCAAACAGTAAGTATTCCATCACAGAAAGCAGCTGGAAACTATTGGTCTTAATCATTAATTTTGTTGAACCATTAAAAATGCAATGAAACAAAATAACAGAAACTGATTACTTAACATTAATAGCAGTTGAAGCCTATTTCTTTTATTTTCCACTACTTATAGAAAATTGTGTGCTACTTGAGAATATAACAATCAGTACCTCATCATCACCAGTATGCCTTGCTCTCACAAAAGTCAGAGTAGTAGTTCCATCTTCGAGTTTCCCTCCAATTGATTCTATATTTTGATTTTTTTCCAAATGGGGAGCTTGATATCCCGTTATCCACATGTCCATAATGAAAGGTAGTCCTGTTGCTGGGTCGACCCACCCAATAATGGCATCTGTCTGAGCCTAGAACATAAATGCAAGAAAATAGTTGGAAGTAGATCAATTGGTTAGATTTTTTAATTGATAAAGTTTACTACTAAACCATAAAAATATGCTAGCAAGAAATCTGAAAAAGGACTAGCTTCAGCAAAGTAAGGAGCAGAGGTATTTACCATTCGAGTATTCTTAGAGAATGCTATCCCAGTCCAAGTATCAGTGTGATTGGTCTCAATGGTGAACTTAATAGACTCTCCTCCCTTACCCCATGGCTCCCACTGAACAAAGTACTCGCAGTCACCACGCTTTGACTTGTCACATGTAGCAGGAGTCTTCCATGATCCACCACATTTTTCTCCAGCTTTCCCAACTTCCTGAGATCCTATTTCACCAGCACCAGTCCTATCCTCTTCTACATGAAAATGAAAATTAGGAAGTTATGTTTAATTGAATTGAACCACTGAATTCAAACTTTAAAAGATAACCGTTAGCCTATGAGGTTCCACTAGCGATTTTTTAAAGATATAAACTTATATCATATTAATACTTAGACTGAGGTATGAATGAGGTCTCATAATGTAGGTTCTGGCAATGAAAAATGCCAGTGATGATCATTTGTTTCTTCTCTTGAACTAAATATAGTCCTATTTAATTTCATTGGTGCAAACATTGAGAATCCAATGTGGCAGCATTATTTCAGTGCATTCTAAATATATGGAATATTATAAATATTTTTTCCTATTTGCACAATTTGTGTTTTTTCTGTTACTCAAGGTACCAATATAATTAAAATTTCATCAATTCTAACCAATATATTTTCAAGAGAGTATACTTCTTATTTTATGCATTGATTGATTCTTACCAAAAAAGTTTATCACTGTTTTGCCTCGCTGACTTCCATGGCCATGGTATTTGAGTTCATCTGGACGGTAAAAATCTGGTACGGAGGCCTTGTCCTGACGCTCAAGACCAGAGGGTGGAGAATGAATATAAGTACGTCCTTCACCTTGCTCTTGACCAACAGCCCAAATAACATGCATTGGTCCCTCTTGTATTGAATGGTCAGTGGGATGTATGGCTGAAATTTGTTTGCAGTCATGGTAAAAATAATATTTTGAAAAAGTATACTTTTAAAGTTTTACTCTTAGTTGATGAAAATTATTAACATGTATATTAACTTTTTATCAAGAATCATAAAGAATATTTGAATTAAATGGAAAAAATTCTCATTAAATGTATACTTGAAGATATATTCATGATACTCTAAATGAAAATAAAAAGCCAATTATTAATCTTATTTAATTTTTTTAGGCTTTGGAAAGATTTCTTTCTGCCCTCTAGAGTAAGGAGCAATTCAAATTAAATCAACGGATAAATGCTGTGACATTCTTTTTGAAAGAAAATTAAAAATTATTGCTTCTTATAAAAGTACCTTTCATCTTTTTCCTAAAGATAACAGTTGTAACACCATCCTTTTCAAAAGCTAGAGCAGCCGTTAAGTCTGAGGTCCCACCATAGAATTCATCAAGTTGTGGTGTGGATCTATCCCTGGTATAATAATCTCCAACACGGCCTGCCATTCCTCTGGCAGAGCCTATGACAATATCTGTGCAGTCCATTGCATGAAAGTCATGTCTTGGAGTCCACTCATGTCTGGGCTCACTGCTTGGTTGAGTATTTTTACTTTTTGATGCTGTGAATATATTTTTGATGATAAATTTTTAAGTCAAATACTGAAATACTTTCAGGTATTAAACACCTAACTCTTTCAACTTCACTCTAAAAAATTGAAAGCTTCCTACAATTAGTGTTAGTTTCCTTGAAAATTTTAATACATAGCTTTGAAAATCTTCATTTAAAGTAATATAATGATCATAGAAACACCTATTTTAGAATGAACTGAATGATCAGAACAAAGGTGACCTTGAGCAGATATACAAAAGGTTTTCTCAACAAAACAAGAATTCCAAGAAAATTCTCACAGCTCTCAGTGCATCCAGAAATTACTTCTCTTATTCAACAAAAATAACAAGAATAACATTCTATCAATTTTCAAAGAATCTAATTTATTTTCATTTAATTTTCAACTAATCCCATTTGCATAATTTAAATAAAATAACTTCAAATATCATACCATATGGA
>KZ308992.1:5020998-5048129 GCA_000376725.2 Ladona fulva
TTTACTGAAATATAAATGTTTTTATTTAAATGTCATAAAGTTGAACAAAATTTTTTTTAAGCCGATATATCGGCCCACAGCACCTTTTGCCCGAGCGGCAAAAGCCAATATATCAGCCTGCCGCACTGAAAGGGTTAAATATCTGAAATGATATACGCCAGAAGTTTCTTTAATTTATTTCTAATATTTACCTTTAGTTGCTCCTGGATGTTCACCAGATGGTTCTGGCTCAGCACTTGGTTCAGGTTCTGCACTGGTGCCAGGCTCTGGTTCAGGTTCAGCTTTGGTACTGGGTTCTGGTTGAGGTTCTGCCTTGGTGCTAGGCTCTGGTTCAGCAGATGGTTCAGCAGATGGCTCAGGAGAAGGCTCTAATGATCATAAATTGTGAATAAAACATGATATACAGTAAATTCTTCCATTTAAGACACACCATTTTGCACTTTTAGAGATTTCCATAACCGGGAGCATCTTATAGTTAGATTCAAGCGCATTTTAGATTTGTAATCTAAGAGCTACGTTAAGTAAAATGTCTAAAGCTATGATCTGGACACTTGCATTGCCCTTCATTGGTATGCCACTAGGTTACAACAAATTAAAAACATGCCTCTTATGAGACCTTACTTTATTAGAGAACTATCAAGCATACTATTAAGTAATAGACATGTTGGGGAACACATACATGCAAATAGCATGCATATTACAATCACATTATTACTTTCTTCCCTTTATGACTTCCAAAACTTGTATGCATCCTATATTAAAAAATGTAGAGTTTATGAATCTACTTGTTTGATTTCTTCCACAAACATAACCTAAAATATATCTTTGTATTGATACTTGAAATAACGAATAAGTAAGTTCTGTCAGTTCTTTTCTAGTAAGATCTCAAGGTTTTCAAGAACCTAAAAGAAGTCATACATTTCACCTTTTTCTTTTTACCCTCTCATTTCTTTAAATATAGCATCAGTCATGCATTGAAATTAATTTAATTTAAAGTATTATGCAAAGAAGAAATACAAACCTGGAACAGTTTCCCTCTTTCCTCTAGCAGGAATTCTCTGCTGGTTAGTGCTGACTTGAAAGGAGACACTTGTTTCCTCTCCATCATTGGAGAATTTAGTTGCCTCTGTAGTAATTGCATTCCTTCCCTGTACAACCCTCTGTGATTGAGTCACACGCACATCCTCAAAACTAGGACTGTTCTGAGACTGCCTTCTTAGAGATCTACCTCTGAAAATCTTTGGTCCATTAGAGGTCTCTGTTGTAGAGGATGGAGCTGCTTCACTGCTAGATTCTGGTTCACTACTAGGCACAGGTTCACTACTGGGCTCTGGTTCACTACTAGGCTCTGGTTCTGCACTAGGCTCTGGTTCTGCACTAGGCTCTGGTTTACTACTTGGTTCTGGTTCACTACTTGGTTCTGGTTCACTTTTGGGCTCAGGTTCTGTTTTAGGTTCTGGTTCACCACTTGGCTCGGGCTGTCCATTTTCACCATGATGCTCTTTAGCAACTTCACCATTTCCAATTACTGGGAAGTTTTTGCATGAAGCAGTAAGAGATGCTGGCCTCCAACCAACAGCTACATAGCTGCTACCATTAACAATGAGAGCCATTTCAATTTCTCCAAGATCTTGGAGAAGTCGCCAGTACAAAGTTACATTGGGGCTTAGCTGACGGAGAGAATGACCAGATAAATCAAGGCCTCCAGGGAAATTGGAAGGAGGGGGAGGCAAAGCTGTAGTACGCTGCTGACTTCTCAATACTGGTTTTGTTTGCTCTGCTGATGGAAGTTTGATGGGAGATCCTGGAATGGAAAATCTCATATACCCACTCACACGTGAACTCAAGAAAATAAGATTGATTTTAAAAAATAAGAAATTTGGAACTGAATTTAAATCATCCTCAAACAAAAATGAGAAGATAAGATTAAAGAAAAATAAATCTCTCTTCCAATGCAGATGCTTCATTCACAAAACAGATTCTGATGAATAAAGTATGAGAAAAGATTATGGGGGTAAAGAAGATTTCAAAGGATATCAATCTTTAGTGATATAATATTTGATCAGATATATTGTCAAGAATCACCTTTGAACAAAATAAACAAACATTAGCAAAGTGATTGCTTTCTTGAATGATCACATGCTAAATAATTAATTATATTTTCACTGATTCTCTTTAGAAAATTTACAGCAATGACACTAAATTCACTTACTTTTGGCACAGTCTTTTCCAAAGAAACCAGGCTTGCAATAACATTGCTTTTTGGGGGCAGTGGTTGCATCAATATTGACGCAGACTCCTCTTTGAGCACCACAGTCAGTATTTGCTACACATTCATCCTTGTACTGGCACCTGGAGCCCCAGTAAAGTTTCTCACAACGGCACCTCCCAAGATTTCCTCTTCCATGACCAGTGCAGTCTTCTTTGTACTCAGATCCTTAACATAGTAATAGTGAAGATTAGTTAAGCCAAAAATTTCAATATCCTTATTTCTTTGTTTTTAGGAATTCACAGGGAATAATATTAATAACTAGATTAAAAAGTTTTATGTACAAGGTAACTCAAAGATTCCCTTTCCTTAACCTATTCATATATGTTCCACCATGCTGGTTGTCAAGTAAAAAACATTGTTGAAAAGACAACTCACTTGTTAAATTAAAAATACCTTGTAGCTCCACAAGAGATTTTTATATTTGACCAATTTTGTGAATTCCTCTAGATATGGATGTTAGGATGAAAGAAAAAAATGCTGAAGCACGAGAGATGGAATGAGAAATAGGATTTTGACTGATGGCAGAGGTCGAGGAAAAGGGTTGGTCAAATACTGAGAAGGGTTGGATTGTAAAAGAAACTAATAGAAGGCAGAATACAAGGGAAAATGCTAGGGACAGGAAGAAAAAGTCAAATGCTACTGGATTATTTAAAGAGTGGGATAAGTTGTCAAGAAGTGAAGGAAAGGGTATCAGATTGGGAATAATAGAATAAATGAGCCCCCAAGAAGAATAACCAAAAATAAGATCAAAGATATACAACAGAGATAAGTTCTAAAAGATCACATCAAAGGCACTGGGTTGTTAAGGATTCAAAATGTAAATTTGTTTCATAAATTACATTCATAAAATAAAATAATGGAAAATACGGAAAAGTATGTGAAAATGCATAACTAAATTATAGCTATTCTAGTAAAAATGGTTTTACCAGACAATGCATATCATATTGAAAATGTAACAATCAGCATTAAAATTATGCATTTTTTAAAGTTGTCCTCAATCATTTATCCTATGTATTATTTCAATATAATATCAATTACAAAGAGAGAACAATGCTACATGGTTTTAAAAGGAATAGCCCAGAAGATAAGGCTTTTGAAATAAACTAAAAAACTAAAATAACAATAGCACTCACTTGTAAGTACATCCACATCTGCACAAGACCAAAACCTGTATGCATCAGACCATTCTAGTGCTTGGCGGAGTAAGCGGATGGTACAATCATGGCAGGTAAAATTAGTTGGAAGACGAACAGGGAAAGATTGAGCACTGTAAATGAATAAAAATCAGAGAAGACACATGACTAAAACATTTTGAGGAGTTGTCAATCTTTTATAATACGTTTGACTAAAATAATAAGGGAAAAAACTCCTTTTGTTTATGATGCATACTACATATACTCATAAACCAACATCACATGACAAGAAATATTGGATTTCATAAATAACCATTTAAATAAAATTAATACTCTTGGTGTCATTATTAACACTATCATTAGCATTCTACGAGGACCAAATATAAGTGAACTCTACTATTAGCCAACTCAGAATCGCCGAAATATTCTTAAAGAAGATTAATGCAAAGTGCTAGATGCTTTTCATTGATATATTTATGACAAAGAAAAATAAATGTTTCATTAAATCCTATGAGTCAGTCTAGCTAGATGATTGATATTGTATGCCTAGAACTATGATTAAAATTTTTTATAAAATACCATAGATGAATAAGACTCTCATGTTTAGGGTGGTAAAGAAATAGAGAGCAGAAAGGGAATGAGAAGAAAGAAAATAAGCAGACAGGAGACGTGGTACAGAAAGAAGAGGTTAATCACCTCCTTAATTTGGAATCCTCTATAGTTCATAAAAATTTACCACAACCTTCAAAAAATATATTCCACTTGGGAGATGCTGGAATTATACTGTTACCATTGACTTCATGCACATCTTTTTCTAACAGAAGTGAAATATGATTTTTGAATTTCACAATGGTCCAAGCTACCTGATTAAATGGAATGAACTTAGCTATAATTTCCAGAAGATTGAATTTCAAAATCAAAGAATTTATACTCTCTCTCTTTAACTCAATGAGTTTTCATTGAAAAGACGTAACTTAAACACTACTTAAAAGACAAGTCAAAAATCATGGGTTATTTGAAATAAATAAGACTATAAATTTTAGGTGATAAATATGATAATCTACAATTCTTACTCAGTTTATCACTCAAAATCAATAAACGTATGAGAAAGAAATGCTGAATAATTCTGAACTTACAAAGGCTTGGCAGAATTGAACAGGCATTTAGACTTCCACAGAGACCAAAAGCAACAGAATCAGGATTTAGAGGGTACTTAAAAACTGTGGTCACCTTTGACAAGTTCATTTAAACTTTATGAAGGAATTCTTTAAAACAGGAGCTCTCAACCAGTGGTGTGCATATAGAAGGTAAAAAAGATCAGAGAACAGTGCTTTGTGTTTCCCATGATTATTTATTCAACACGACCAGTTTAGACCATGATGGTCATCCTCTGGTGGACTCAATCTGAAGATGACTGTCATGGCAGAAACCAGTCACGTTAAATAAAGAATTGTGGAAATTACAAAGTACTGCAGAGCACTTGGAGTATTGAGGGTACTTGAAAAACGATTTGGTGGTACTTGAATGAAAGGTTAATGATCTTTCTGATTTAAAAAATAATGAAGATTAAAAACAATACATTTCTCTTACAAGGGTAAATTGGCACCCAGATAACTTAGATATTAACTTAGATATTTTAAAGAGATTTTAGATTCCTCGGAATGGTGCAGAATTTTTTTCTATTTGGTGATTGTGGTATTCCCCTAGTAAAAACTTGAGAACCCCAGATTTAAAATTAGCTATGGATTTTGAGATGTTTTCCCTTTTAAACATAGCTTTTGTTTTAAGACTCAGATTCCTCTTCTTTGCCAACATTGCAGGACCCTAAAGCTAACTTTACACCTAAATCTGCTTCTGGAAACCAAGTCATGGAAACTGTCACCATATTTCGATTATAATTTACTAACTCAGTCACAGTCATTATCGGAGTCTTCCCGGCCTCAAACTTGAGAGGGTCACATTGGCACGGCATCGTTGAAATTACTTTATGGTACGTAAAAATGATAATACTATCGGGTGCTTTCTTTCTCTTAAAAACCCCGTTAAAGTTTTTCTTTTCGTACACATTTGCGGAGCGAAATTCGCAAATAAACGCGAAAGGAGGAGGGATAAGTGGGAATTACTTACGTGACGTCATCTTTAACGAACTCCGAGTCCTGCGTGACAGGCGTGAGGTCGAGGACCGGGCGCTGGAGGCTGTCCAGGAGCTGCAGCCTGTAGCCTCCCTACGGAAAGATGACAAGGTTAGAGCGTGGCGAAGCGTGAACATGCAGACCTGGCTCCCACCCACTCCCTGCAAGAGCACAACGCAGCTTCGCTTGAGTTGATTGCTGCATGGTGAACACCATTTTCAAAACCAGTGTTTCCAAACCGACGTGCCGTATGAAAACTATTGGAATACCGCATAGTATCCGAAAGAACCCTATAATTCTAATTTCTCTCCTAATATCTAATTCAAATCATGCTGTTTTATATGTTATATTGGTGGAATTCGTTTGGAAATAATATTCCATGTAACATAACGTTATATTCTTAATATATCTGGATTCAGACCGACTAAAAAACGTATGGTTTAATGTATTAGCATACTTTCCCTCTCCTTTGGGTATCCATGACCCCACTCCCATCATGATTATTTTATTAATTGGGAAATGGCACTAAATCGGCAAAATCTCTTCGGCGCCTTAGGTTATTGCTCCAATGCCAAGAGGTTGGTAAGCTCACATTGGCTTGGCTGCTCTGGCTTAGTGCTCCGCGAAGTTTGAGTAGATACGCATGTAAGGTCAAAAGATTGGAAAGAGCTTTTCTAAACGAATCCTAGGAAATATACCGGGTAAGACAAATTTCCGTATCGTTTGGAGGGAAAAAAAGCATTCTCCTAAGCTCAGAAAATTAGCTTAAGATTACATACCGAGTAAAAGGGAGATTATCGTGTACCCATCGACCATCCATTTATGCATAAATCAATTTGATCAGATTGCGTCTCTAGCAAGGAAAGCCCTTAACTATGAGGTTCATAACAAAATCATTTATCTTTAAATGTTTCATTCCCCATTAAGAGTTTTTTTTTGCGTACACGCATGCCATTCGTTAAGATCCATGGTTTACTATTTAAGACTCCGGGGACGTGACGTTTTCCCAATAAATAATTTTAGAATTTTCTTTCAAATATTTAAATTTCATATGGATGAAACTTATATTACGGAGATAACAATAAGAAAAAGAAAACTGACCACGATTTCACTCACTAATATTTAAATCAATTTCTCTTAAAATGTAAATCAGAGTATAATCCAATAACTTCATCCGTTTCCGCTTCCATAGACTCTAACTTAGGGAATTTTTGGTATTGGAGCAATGGAAATAAAATCATGTAGGTACCTCTACCATGTACATGCTTTAAAAACGTCCATCTTTTTAAAGGGCTCAAATTTTACCGGAAGATGATTTTGGTATTTATTTATATTACTTTAAAATCAAATAATAGTATTTACTAAGATTATATCATTATCATTGCTCTCAATATCATCGCTATAATATTAAAACTGAATAGAATAATAAACCTAAAACTCCGAAACTCAAAAATCTTTCTCAATGGAAAAAAACATTCAAATAAACATTCTTATTATTGCGTGATTACTTCCGCTGGCAAAAATGTAAATTCTGAGAAACGCCCTTAACCTGTGATGCATTTATACAGTCAACAACCCTCACAAGTTGTTAGATGTGCTATGCAACTGGTTTGCCCATGAAAAGATCATACAAGGTTTCAGAGCCTCATAAAAAACTCGGATTAAAGTAATGCATTCCACAAACTTCGTGGCCCCGGGCGATCCCACGACTCGCCCGTGTCTAAGACTGACTCTATTCACAGCCACCTTGGCTAATCTAGTAATTTACTTTAAAAAATTATGATGAAAATCGTGCTTTGGTAGCATAAACAGAAAGATCCCATGAGCATAGATATCCCAATGGGGAAATGGGCTCCTGGATAGACAAGTAGACAATGCGTTCGACCTCGGTGAAAGCGTTCCCGGGTCCCGGGTTCGATTCCCGGTGGGACCGTAGATGCGAAATCACCTCAGCTGTCGAAGCACTTTTAACAATACTACTACAATCATCTAAGAAATACGATGTCATGGTTGTGGGTTGTCTGTCTGAAGAGATATCATCCCCAGGATGATCCCCAGGACATCATTCTCAACACCTCCCACAAAAGTAATCAAAAGCTTTGGTCATTACAGTGGTAGGGAATCTTCTGCCATCATAAGGCCGCATTTACAATTTAGTCACATAGGAAAGGCCGCCCGTCAAAGGATTAGGCCACAGTTGAGTTTCTCATAGCCTCCATTCAAACAGTTTAATATTGAAATTTTATTTGAGAAAACGAATTCATTCGCTGATCTTCTAATTTATTTAAACTTGATATCATAGGTGAGACGAGGAAACAAAATATTTAAATAAGGGAAGAGAATAAAAAGTCTCACTGAACGTCCAAAACGAATTCAATGAAGGCCCAGAAAGGCCTCATATGGTCTGAATGTGAGGCCTCAGGTTCTTTGCCTTTGACTTAAGTAAATCTTATAAACATAAATTTAAGTTATTGGTTTTCACATTGAAAACCATTAACTAGCTGCCAACCAATAACTAGCTGAAAACCAATAACTAGTTTTCTAGCTGCCTGTTAAAATTTAAAATTTTTTTGCTTCAATTTGGTAAATTCTGCTTGAAATTATTCTGAACTAGAGAACAATAACTGTTACGAAATACATGAAAAATCTGATGTAATGGCCTAGCTTCTTATTCCAAAAAAGGGGAGAGTAGTTTTAAGGCGTTACTTAAAGGATTAATGGGAGTTCTAATCGGTTTCTTCCTCTTCCACCGAAGAGTTATGGCCCCCCCATTTCCTTCCGAGAACATGACACCATCAGCCATCAATAAAACCCCTGACGTCTATTCCGCGGAAAAACCACAAATTAAGAGGAGAAAGAGTTAGTATAGTTTCCGCAAACCACTTCAAAGGGACTTTTAATTTCAAATAAACATGATAACTGTCACGGGACATTTCCTGTTAATTAATTCCGTAAGAAATTGTCGATACGTTTTGTCTAGTCTCAGAGTTAAGTTAATTTTGTAGAATTTTTTAAATCGCTAGTGAAGGTAAAACATTGAAAATTCAAATTCAAAGCTTTTTCAAATTCAAATAAAAAGCTCCAATTTAAGCGACGCGATGTGATTTTTGAGGCACTTCTTGGGTAAAGACTACGACGGTCTAATGTTAAAATTCCACTGTACATCACCGTATTAACCTCAAAACTATTTCAATATAATAATACAAACAGTCCAAGTTAGAAGAAGCAGCCTTTCTACGCTACTCGACGGCTAAAGGAGAGGGAGACCTTTACGACTGAAGGATTTTCTTCTTTCCTGATACATATATCCCATATATTCTCATTCTCTGGATTTTGGGAGCGTAATTACTGGAGAGAGCTGCCGATTGCAATCTGTTAGCTTTAGCCTGCATAGACCTTGCGAAAATACACGATTAAAAAGGCCGTTATGAAAGAGGACACGAAACTGAATGATGAGAAACTCGGTGTGAGAAAAGGCGAAAGCTGCAGCAATGAAAGTGTCTCTCCGGAGGATTCTTGTGGGAGTTCTTCCACAAGCGCTTCCGCCGTACGTGTTTCTCCCGAAGAAGCAAAGATGGCAAAGTTACGCAAAATATTTGGATCTTAACCGATCGTAATCGAAGAGTCTAAACAGACGCGGTGAAAAAGGTCGCGGGGGAAGAGGGAAAAAGTATAAGGTATGACAAATAGAAATGCATTTACTCTAGTTAATATTTTGCTTTTATAAAGGGGCGGATATTTATACTTACATATAACAACACAATAAACGTTTCAAATTCATAAATTCAAATACAAAATATCATCAACAACTCCCATCTACACCACGTGGAAACTGTAGATGAAGAAGAAAATGGAAACCAGATTCAAAACCCACACCGCTAACTTTAAATATAATCAAGCGTCGCACAACACACTCAAGAAGATAAGCACAAAATTGATAGAGAAAACTTAAAACTTAAAAAAATCAGTACAAAAGACCACAAAACTTGACGCATACGAGAGCATATTCATAGACAGAAACAGGAAGCGCATATGAATAATGACCTATGATCAATACCTTCTTCTGCTTTGTTTTCCCTCATTGACGTCACATCACAAAGGAAATAAATACCCCCACTACACTCAGTTATCTTCTCTCCTGCAGATGGTAACATAGCTGCCGAAATACGTATCGAGAACAATATTTTGCAAATAGCAACTACGGAGAGCCCTAATCCCCGATGATTGGAATTTCTCAACGGTTGATTTGCTTGCAAACTACGGCTTTTTGTCATAACTCTGATGTATTATCATAGCCTTGCTCCTTTTTTATGGAAGAAGATATATAATTACTAATAACCGCCATATAACTGCAGGTTCATCTAATCAAAGTGTTTTATTTTCTACTCAAAATTATACAACGAACTCCTTCCGAATAAAAATCATGCATAAGTTGGGATGCTACACTCACTCAGACAACGTTACTTGAAAACGCAGTATCATAATGTCCTGATTTGCAGAGAATGTAATTAGTGGCAGTTGGAGGTGACTGTCCTCTTTTTCCCATTTGTATAGCAATTCCCATAGCGCATTGTGCATTATCTACCGAAACCCAACTGTATCATCACCTGTCAAAAAGGAAAAATGCAAGGAAAATTTTTCTTCCTTACAATTTTGCATTGGATCCTTAAGAAGTTGAATAAACGACAATTGTATCCAACTTTACATAAGCTTATTCAAAAAACAGTTAAAGGTTCGTGGCAAGTGAAACGCGACACCTAGTCCTATACATCCAAAAACTAGGATTTTCAGTTTTCTAAGAAAAATTATAACAATACAGAGGAACAGCAACAATGCATACGTACATAATAGTATTATTTCTTCGTTAATTTCATAAATTATTTTAATAAAAGCTCTTCGTTCTCCTAGGAGCAGATTTCTCTTTAATGCAGTTGGGATCGAGGAAAGATATTCCTCCCATCAGGCAAAGGAATTTACTCTTCCTCCTAATGCCTTCTATCTACCTTCTAAATAAGAAGTAGAAGGTTTATGTAAAGGTTATTAGAGGGTTATTAAAATGCACGAAATAAATGTACGAAAGAGTAATTTTAATTTGGTAATAAGAGATAGGAATGACTTTGACTTAAAACACCAGATAGGGATATTAGCTGCACTGAGATCATTAGGAAGTAGAAGGGCTCATTACATTTTCTTATAACATTCATCATCTAATAAACTGGGAGGTTGGTTTTTCTTACGAATTTTGTAATGGGATAAAAACTTATGCATTCCTGCATAAACATCTCCGCAGCTGAGGTTTGACACAGGCTTGGGGATATGAAAAAATGGAAATAATCTACTAAATGTGGAATGGAATCTAAATTATCAAACGTTTGCAATAAGTGAATGTATTAGTTCAAATTTATGGGCGGTAAACAGATGCGGAGCGCTTACACGCGCGGTTATGTAACAAACACAACCTAAGTCTACGCAACAGTTTGAGAATGGTCTCTACTGGAAAAGCCAAGTTTACATACAATCGATGAGGAGAGTGAAGGTGGTGTCAGGCGGTTCCATCTAAAATGAGAAAAGGCGCGTTTCCTCATCACGGTGGAAAGAATTCTTTCGCTTATTTAATCTTTTACATCCTGTATGACACCGTCGTTTATAGAGAATAAAACGGAGGAACATCCTTAGGCGTGGTTCGCGAAAATTAGGAGTCTCGATCAAGTGAACAAATCCTCTTGAAATGCATGCCGTACTGACAATAAAACCTCTGCGAACGTCGACTAGAAGTGAAAGGACACTTACATTCTATGACACAACAGCTTCCTTTAAACGCATTCTTCTCAAAATAAAATCTAGTGTTCGAGAATGGCATTGTGATTACGCTACGTAATATACTCAAACGAGTAAACAGTAAAACAGAGAACAGCAAAATCTACCTAAATAATGGTTGAAAACGTAGTACACTGTCCAGTTTACAACATTAACCAACAACAAATATGAAAATATAAATGCGCAGAAGCATGAGTGGAAAACTTTTATGGGTCGATGATTGCACCCTTGCTTCCCAAAAAGAACGCAGATTATGAAAAAAATGTATTTGAGCTCTGATTTGGGAACAAAGGGGCATCTCACATCAATAACTCCCGCCTGCAGGGCATTGAGGTTTCTAAATTTGATCCAATTGGTAACTTCTTTAAACGGAAAACCTACTGAAGGCGATAAACCTAATAATTGGGAGATAATCCCAAAATCCCACATGTAGATTTGAGGCTCTCTTCGTGGGCAGTAACCTGATAGGATTACAGTGAAATATGTCACGTATCATTAAATAAACATAAGCCCTTAATGTGGGAAATAAAAAACTATTTACATAGACATTTATTTAACGATTTTTAACAGTAAAGTTCAAATTATTCACTAGGTTCCAAAAAAGATTCAATATTACACGTTGTTTGATAGTGAAATACCATGAAACGAGAGCAACTACTTCGTGAAAAAAAATACGCCAGAAAAATTATCTAAGAATTATTCAAGGAAATTGACAGAGGACCTACCAGTTAAGTAAAAGCATAATCACTGCTTGTTTAAAGTCCAAATCGATTAATTAAAAAGCTCAGGGTAAAAAACCGATCACTGGCGAAAGATAATAAAACATAATTTGCAATGAAATTAGACCAATGTATACGACGGTAAAGATAAATAATATCTTTTGGTGTATATTACCCTTTGTACCAACACATTACAGTGAATAAAATATTCAGAAGTACAATTAATGAGGCTGATGGAGTAGAAATAACGTGTGATCTGATTTTATTCTAAAATACTATTAAAATAAAAACTATGGAAATACTTCATTGAAAAATGATAATAAAAATATAAATATATAACACGAAAATTATAGATGCAACATGTGTGATCAATGTGTTAATTACATTAAGGAAAATGAACTGGTGGAAGCGTAAAAGAGAAGAAAATGTTTCGTTGTAAAATGATTGAATCCTACGCTAATGTGTTTATCTGAACATATCTTAAAAGAGGGTTTAACTGATGAAGACCTTCCCAAATCTTATCTGGAATTTTAATTTGAGCAGGGAAACTATTTATAACGCACGTGTCAGGTGATAATTATTTGCCGGAAATGTAAACGTGTTATTGGCGCGAGAGCCATTTTAGCATTTGTGCGTTAAAAAGATAATGGAGGTAACGCTCACACGTCTTGCTTTCCTCAGAACACGACGGCTCGTGCCGAAGAAAGGGGTAAAACAATAGGCGATCCATTCTTCTTTCGGAGACAAGCGTCGCTCCGGAAGTCACCGAAGAAGGCACTTCCGGTTCCGTGCTCGGATCCCAGACACCAACACTTCAAGCGAAACGTGTCTTCCCCCTGCCCTTCTCCGAACACTACCATTAGCCATGGGCCCTCTTCGAACAACAGGGAAGCCAACAAAGGTCTTTCAGAGTTCAAACTCAGAGAGGAAATCAACAAGAAAATACGCCCGACATCAACAGAAATCAGTGAATCGAATAGCACCTAACCAGCAAGAATAACCCAAAGAGACTCAAAGCTAATTCTAAACAGAAGAAATTACTATACTTATTTGCAAACATTTTTGTGATTAAACAGAAAATTATGCAATAGAAACTATTTTTGTGTACGAGTGTACGTAATTCACTCTCATCGTCGGAGATTTTTAGGCCATTGACGACTTTAAAAGAGAGGCTTACGTAGTCTAGTCTCAGACTTATTTATAGAAGTAGTAATTTTTAAAAGTGAATCGACAGCTAAGGTAATTTCGCACTTGAAGCCAACCGGGAATCGAACCCGGAATCGCTTTCACCGAGTTCAAACGCAAATATATCAGCAAATAATACGCAAATAGCTATCCGGAGACCCCGCTTATATATAACTTTGAAAATTACTATCTGCAATACTTTGATCGCAGTAGAATATCATTCCTCTTTATTAGTAATGTTGCATCATTCAGACACAGATCTTTTCATATATTATTTATCAGTGAAATATAACAAATATTATGCTTTCATGCCTTTCTTTTTACATCGAATGAACATCTTTGAGATCGAGAAATCAAAATTCTTATTGTAAATAACTCCTTAGCTTTAGTTACATACGCATATTCTCTTAATCTGTATTTTGAGTGCTACAGAAATAAATTCGTAAGAAATACTATAAAAATAATATTTCACTAGATTTTCATTGTAAACATGCGGGAAGGAATTGTTTTTTGTTGGTGAAGTGAAGTGACATCAACCGAAGTGAAGCTTCGGTTGATGTCAAACCAATGAAGAGCCCAAATAATGTAACTTATAAGAAGGGATTCTATGAGGCTTCACGAAATCTTCGATTTTAAGATTTTTTCTTCTTTATTTGTAAAAGATTTACTTCATATTTTTCTTATTCTGGCTGTTTCTTCGGTATAAGGAACGATATTTTCAAAACGTAATACTATCGGTAGATAAACTTTCTCATCTCCATAGCAATAAAAACTGACTGCCTTTGAAAAGTCGAAATAGAGAATACATTATTTTACAATTAATGGGTCGTATTTCGGAGCAATGAAGATCAACGTTCATCACCAAGAACAGAAAACTGAGTAAAATTTGTTTTCAAAGAAATTATTTTCTCGCAAGGACGAATTACAACACGTCTTGCGAGGGAAAGTTTTATAAAAGCCATAAATATAATTTCGAAATACTTAATTTCATTGTTTGTTGTTCTCAAGAATTTCACGAATATTTGGAATATTTTCATTTTCGTCGAATCATCGAACTTACTTTATCGACATGAAAAGATCTCCCAAGCTGGCAGCGCACTGACAAGACAAAGTCTCTGACGGCAAGTTTTAAGTTAAGCCCAAGAAGGCGCTCCAACCACGAAGACTTATGACATCTAACGGAGAAAAGAAACGTGTGAAATTCCAATTCTGTGTAATGGGTGCGCCGTTGCATTTTCGTTGCAGAAATATACAAAGTCCCCGCTTTCCTGACACAATCAGCAAGCAGATGAGATTTCTTAGACGATCTTTCCCCTTGTCATCGTACCCGAGGGTTCCTCCAAAAGAGAACTTCACCGCTCCAAATTCCTGTTGAATCATTTAACCCATCAACCTATACTAAACAAATCGGTAGCAATACTAAAAGTGCTTCGACAGCTGAGGTAATTTCGTATATATGGGCTTCCACCTGGAATCGTGCAAAACTAATCATTTGACTTGGAAGATAATCAGGCAAAAGAAAAGAGATTAGCCAAGCGATTGTTCACGTTTTTTCGGTATCTTTTAAGGAAAGATTGAATAAAATATTCAGAGATCAGGTTCTGTATCTTCGTAAGTAAAATAAGTTTATAATCCATGTTAATTTTTTCAATTTCCTCGATTTCATAGCCAAATCCGGAGATCATAATTTCTACATATACACTAGTGAGACAAATCCTCTTCTATCGTGAGTTATCTCTTGTTTTGAGAGGCGACAGAAGCTGAACAGGAGTTTCTTTAAAATGCGACTTATTCTCTCTACTAGTTCACCTACATTTCGATAACAAAACACGGCTTAATTATTGGGGAATATAGAGAAATGAGCTCACAAACGAGCCGTCGACTGGAAAGCACTAAAAGAGCGTGTCGGAGAGAGGTTCTTCACCGCAAGGCCTTCGCAGCCCTAAGAAAATGCCGATACTAGCCCTTCCCATTTCGTCACCGTTGACGTACTACGGCCTTCACCCAGCTACTTTATTCTCCGAAATATCTGTGATGTGATTTACCCGTATTTTGTGGAATAAAATTCCACTTTACCTGAAAGAATTAATTTATAAACGTTTCGGGACTTGAAGAAAGGGAACGGAAGACACTGTTATGAATAATGTATTCACTTATTTTTTTCTGAGAATTATTTCATTATTATATTTTTATTCTGCAAGCTNAGTCTGACGGGACCGGGAATCGTACCCGGGTCTCCCAATTGCCTGTCGGGTGCTCTGTACACTTCGATGTCTTCATTCTCTTTACATAACCGATGGATTACAGTCAGAGAACTGCAAACAAAAAAGATCCGCAGTTCTGCAAGAAAGCACGGGACTTGAAGAAAGGGAACGGAAGACACTGTTATGAATAATGTATTCACTTATTTTTTTCTGAGAATTATTTCATTATTATATTTTTATTCTGCAAGCTATCCAAGTACATACTTCATTACTTACCCTCGTGGAAATTATACTATTTATACACAGGCATCTAATTCATTTTAAAATGCCTCCGGCGGAATTCATGACATACGATTCGAAACACATGAAATCCCGTTTGAATTAGTAATTTTCATCCAACTAAATCAACATCGCTTGCATAAAATATGCGGATCTAACAGTATTTTACCGTTTGGATTTAAGTTTTGGTTCACCTAAAATTGAAAATTTATTCTCGTTTCGCTCGAATGCCTCCAAAGACTAACTTTCCACTCCGATTTTGAAGACAAAGTTCATGCAACTTTGATAGGATGCAACTAATCAGAAGAGAAAATTTGAAGTTGTAGTATTATTAAAAGTGCTTCGACAGCTTAGGCCATTCCGCAAGTCGGCCCCCACTGGGAATCAAACCCGGGGCCGCTTTCTCTGAAGCCGAACGCTTTGCCCACTTGCCTAACCGGGAGCCCGAGAAAATTTGAAATATTTATGAAATAGTTTCAAGCTATGAATAAATATCACAAGACACTGAATGAAAATGTCATTTAAAAATTAATTTTATTAAAATGTGTTAAACTTTCCTCATTTCGATTCTAATGGAACAACTTTAATGAAAAAATTTACAGCTTGTCCTTAGCAATACAAGGAAGATATGATTCTCCCTCAATGAATGGAAATGAAACATTTTCGACAATTAATTACTATGTAACTAAGTTCTTAAAGGAGAAATAGATCATACATTCTCGGGAATAATAATTAGCTATTAAGAAACTGAATGACTTGTGATCCAATAAAACATTACACATCATACTTTTATTAATTTATTTTTCATAAAATCCACCGAACTGCGAGTTACTTTGTGGTAATCCATACCAGGAAGAAAAAACAGGAACAACTTTTCACTAGGAAAAAAAAACTTTCCGTGTTTAATAATAACTGAGCATATTACACACAAACTAATAGGTACACGACATGTTTCATTGCTTGAGCAACATCTTCAAGACTTGAAGATGTTGTTTAGTTTAATAGTTTCCTAGTGAAAAGTTGTTCCTGTTTTTTCTTCCATTTATTTTTCGTTCACATACATTCACTTGATTCAAAAATGTTGAAGTGGAATTTGATTATATATCTGATCATTTACCTGTAACATTTACTCGCTTTACTTACTACTATTAGCCGATGTTAGGTGAAAATAAAATCGATTTTGGAAAAATTCTGCTCTCTATGAAAAAGATCGTGAGGTAACACAGCATTAAATCAAATCACAGTAAAACCAAAATGATCTGCTAAATTTAGGAATTGACACAATGAACGAATATATTCTACTTCCAAGGCATTAAGATCATTAAGATTCATCAAGAATTGGAGGTAGTGTAAGAAAGATATAGTGAGTAAAATTTCATATATTTTGCTAGGTATACATTTATACTAGTATTTGAATTGTATTCATGCATATAACCGAAATAAAGAAATAGCCCAAGCGAAGAGTGTATTCTGCCAGAAGGACAATTGTTGACTACAAGAGGTGCAATTTCGAACAAGAGGAAAAGATTCATAAAATGTACGGACTAAGTATAATGCAGTATAGGTATGAAGAAAAAACATAACAGTGCTATAGAAGATCCTTCGAGCCTAGATTAACATCAACAAGAATATAAGAGAGCTTTAGTAATGGCGTATGGCTGTTAAGTTGTAATGAAGCAAAGGATACTTCTGGATAAAAGGATATTCGTAGAAACATGCCGATCGGGAAGGAATCTAATATCATCCGGTATTTACAATTGTCTAGAAATTGTAAGTACCGTATAAGAGAGGCACCGTACCTGAACTTGCCATACCTTTGCATAATTATCAGATGTTAAGCTCCTCGCTCTCACAAAATTTTAGCGGTACTTCCCATTTTTCCCGTTCAATTTCAACGGTTTCTGTACAAGGCACAGTGAAAATCATTATTTCTGCTCCGCAGCACACCCGAATCCTCACTTGGAAATAATTTCTGGGTAAACAGGACAAGAGATCGACGATTCGGTGTATTTTTTACTCGTAGCGGAAAGGAACGGGTTCTGGAGTCTCCTAGCGACTGGAATGCTCTGATAAAGGAGATCGGATAGGAGGTCACGTACCTGCATCACTATATAAGTATCTCTTCTTTTCACTTTCTCCATATACCTAATATAGAAAGCCCTGGGAACTGCTCAGCGGGAAGTGAATCTTTACACTTGTCACGTCCTATTTCTGAAAAGTCGAGCATGACACGTTCATCTTACACACATAATTCACATGTCATTTGGGTATGTATAACAGCATACATAAAATGCTATTCCATCATTTTACAATTGGAGTAGTAATGCTTACTGCGACGAGGATTCGTATTTGATTATAAAAGGCACAAGCTCAGTACAGAATTATCCAAAACATCATTGAGGTTATCCTTTAATGGATAACCTCAATGACTTGAAGAACTCTTGGGTACAGACGAAACGCGAGATAATTTAAAGGGGTTTTCTATGTTACGCAAATGGCAGGTCTATTTCGGTGTGTGATAACAATTTCATTCACCATATAAGTTCAGCTTCACTTTTGGGGGAGGTTTAACGAAAATTTGTATCACTGAAGGGTAGATGTTAGAGGCTAGAATTTTTTACTTTTATTATTTTACACTTTCATTATGCGTGATTATACCATATTTGCACGCACACCATTTAAAATGCTCCAATGATGAATAATTACCAACGTATAAGAGTTGGGAAGGGTGATTTAATTAGATTTCGCTTCCCTTCTATGGAAAATGCTGTTGCTATACACGCCTGACGGAAGATTTACTGTGGATTTCCCTATCGAATGAAAATAAATTCATAGAAAACGGGATAGGGTTATCTAGCGCAAGATGGTGTCACCCAGGAAAAATCCCAAGGAAGAATGAACTTGAAAAAAGTCTGACGGGACCGGGAATCGTACCCGGGTCTCCCAATTGCCTGTCGGGTGCTCTGTACACTTCGATGTCTTCATTCTCTTTACATAACCGATGGATTACAGTCAGAGAACTGCAAACAAAAAAGATCCGCAGTTCTGCAAGAAAGCACATAAAAACCAATCATTGGAAGCGTAAACTTATCGTCAAGGAATCGGAGATATGGATGACTGAGAGTCTGCATTGTAATGCATAGCTATAACTGAACTAAATGTTAACCGATTACGAATCGAATCACAGATCAACACGATTGAGCCAATTACAAGCACATTATCAGCATTTGATCCTTATTTTAGCGCATTAAAACCGGCAAATGGGAATGAATGTTCGATTTATAAAGGTTAACTTTCACCGAAAATTTCGAAGACGAATCTAAAATATTTTTAACCCACTCTAACGAAAAATATTTTACCGAATAATCATGTTTCAATTAAGAACCAAACAATGTTCAAATAAACCACTACTTAGAGTAAGCAGTGCCTAAGCTCGGAAATAATTCCTTTTTCAGCTCAGCCCTATCCAAAATTTGGTCATGACGAAGCGGTATTTCTCGATTTGGAGGCAAGACAGTCACTCGCACTAATCATTTCCGAAATAGCCTAAACCTGTTCCAGAGACCTCGAAACCTGTATTTCCTTTCGAAGTCGATCTTTTTGATAATACAGTAACTTTCTCTATCCTAAGTACATGGGGAGAGTAAAGAAGTTGACAGTTCAATCATTTTCTCTTTACAAACTTGTTTTGCATATTTCCCAACTACGATTAGGATGGAAATAGCAGAAAAAAAATCTGACAACACTACTGCCTCAGAGCCTGCACATTATGAGCTCCGCCATTAGTATCTCTGGGTGATATTTTGAAATTATTTTCCTTGAATCCCTGAAACAAACTATNATCATTCAGTATTTAGGGGTAACATGGCAACGAGAGGCTCAGAATAGAGAGAATTGGAAAGCGCTTGGAGAGGCCTACATCCGACGTCGGATTGAAAATGGCTGATGATTATATATATATCGTAATGTACAATACCTACTACCACACCTCTTCCGAGAATGTATTGTCTGAATTTACCGAAGAAATACACTTTTCCCCATTCCTCAAATACTATACATTCATCGTTTTAATTCCCCCTTGAATGCAACAACACCCGAAAAACGGAAAATCGCTAATGTTACCAGTAAACCAAGGTTTGTATAAAAGAACAGATGAATATTTAGATCCCATACTTTTTAGTATAAGATTCCCTCAAGGGAAGTTGTGATGAGTATTTCCCTGGCTGCATATGGCATACAATAAGAGAAATAAGAGAATATATTACATAAATAGTCATTTAGAGTACATTTCCACATTAAAGGTAAGGAAAAGAATAATTAAAAAAGAGTTGCGCTTGTACATATTTGAGCGACTTGTTCAGATGTGAAATCAAGGTGAATTTTTTAAAGAATCAAATGCTAGATAGCATTGCCAGAAACAGATTTTACCACCAACTGACTTGTGCAAAACAAAGGGAATTCAACGGAAAACATTTCACCGAGGCAAGTTGCCTCGGACAAGAAAGCCGCAAACTGATTTCCGCTGAGTAAGTGACGATAAAATGCAAAAGATCCGTTACTGAAGGCATAAACAGTGGAAATTCTCTTCCTACGTTCGAGGCCTTAATTGGATTCCATCAGCAATACAATCGAAGGCGAACAGATCATAACGACTTAGAAAGCGTCGACACGGGAATGCGTCTGAATCATCGCTGAATGTTTCCCAGAAAATATTCCCGGACGGCCGTCAAATGAACCATCTTACCCAACCCGACCAAAAAGGACCCATTGTAATAAACCACTGTATTATTCTTGGTATTACGGAATGCGGCCACCACTGCACAACATTAATTCATTCACTTCAATTCAATTTGAGTCCAAATCCTCTAAGTAGGCTTTCTAAGAAGTCGTGAGGGTGAATCTCCACCAAAACATCTCCAACGCAAGTCAATGACTTCTACAAACGTACTTTGTTATCCTTTAGCATTCGTGGCATGCATCAACAGAAAACGTTAACGCAGCCGCGCCTTAACAGCTCTTTCCACAAATGATTCCTATTTTTATCGAGATTAAGCTCCGTCACGTCTTGCCAAACCCGTAACTCCATAGTCACCCATGCATGGTAACCGTGGCCCCGGTTTAAACGGCATCCGATTATTCAACATTCCGTTCAACCCAGTCTCGCCATCTTAGATTCAAGGAAGAGTAAACATTGAAGATGTAATTAGGATGTAAAATCAAAAACTTTGATAATAAGATGGATTTAATTATATCTAACAAGTTGAAGGAGAAACGGGAGTTAAGGCTAAGGACTCAAGAACCGGAAAGTGTTTAGGAGTATGGCCGGACATGCAAGTTGATAGCAAGGTATCCGAAACAAAAAGGTGACGTCTGGAAAAATTAACGCGACATTGTAGTAATATAAAAAATAGTAATTTTCAAAGTGCTTCAACAGCCAAGGTCATTTCGCACTAGATCCCCCATGATGCACTAGATGCCGGGAATCGAACCCGGAACCGCTTACACCGAAGTTAAACCTGATACCCACATGGCTATCTGGAGGCGAAATTAAACACTATCTACTTTCTCACTGATGAGTGATTACACTATCAGATTTTCAGGTCTGAAATAGGTGAATTCCACTTATGTTAAGTGGAATTTTCACGTTATGTTGTTTATTTTACCTGTTAATAAGTTCCACAAACAAAAGGCATCACCTGAAGATTTGAATTCGGTGAAATCAAATTTTCATTTATTAGCATTTATATAACATATTTATGTAATGTGGTCCAGTATTGAAGATAGAATTACCGATGAATTTTGTTACTTTATATTGAAAACTATCTCCTCTGCATCCCCGGCTATTCAGAGGCTCTCCAGAAAGGCACTGCAAAACATCTTGGGTCAAAAGGATATCTAGGATACTAGGGTCAAAATGATATCTTATGAAGAGAAGAAGATTGAAAATCACCGGTAAACATTAAGGAAAGTACACAGTTCTGCTACTCAATTTATTCTTAAAAATGAGACGGGAATTGTATTGATTTATTACTTTAATTTCCATGTTTGATAAATGATAGTGGTTTACTTTCCCTCAAGAAAGATATGACTTACTCATTTTCCCCTCCAAATTTCATTGTTAAACATACTTAATTTCGACAAAAAATGTCGTATGTCTTCAACGAGTATTGATAAAATTCCAGCCGTATGATCAGACTGTATCAAGTAATACTGCACGATGTGAGATATAGAACATTAAATTATAGAGCGAATGACGATTGCGAAACTCGAAAGAAAACTTTCTCAACCTTTTCTCTCGCAATATTCATACCCAAATTCTCTTTAATAACCGAATCTACTTCATCGAATTCTTTTGTTTACATTGTTATAATTTACAATTTTAATAGATTTATTTATATAAACCACTGGATAGTGGTCAAATTCCTCCAGGATCCCGTAAAAATGCTGCTATCCTCTATATATAACAGAGTTTCCTAAGTTACATGTTTTATAAGTGGACGCAGTGACCTATCATATAGGATAAGAATAACAGATATAGAGCTTACATTCACCGATAGCTCGACGTAATTTCAGTTTTCCCCTAAGAAAGAGATTATCTAACTCCATGACATTAAAGAGATGATAGAAATAAAATCAGTATCTCCCACATGTCATTGTACTTTCAGGTCGAACTCCTCATTTCCAACAGTAGTCTTCTCTTAACTCACGTTTACACATCAACCCTTTCCACCTACCTGATCTAATCAGTATTCTTCATACTTGAAAAGTAGGTTTATGTTTCCATCTGGCCAGACCAAAAGTAGCTAATACAATCGCAAGATGATTCGCTGCTCTTCCGATACGAACTCTCTGAGAAAAGATTACTCCAATATGTACGTGCTTTATTTTCTAATTTGAAATTTCCATTTCACAAACAAATTAATTCACCGTTCACCCACACAGCTAACAAATTAATGGAATCTTTCGTTCCGATATCTACAACACAACCAGTTAATACAACTAAGCAATAACAGAAGAAAGGAACGCAATGTTTGATAAAAATTAGGTATTCTTCATTTGGGTGCTGCTTCTTTCAAGTATATATAGTATAGCAGGTTATCTTGGTGGTGCAAAGCTGAAGCAACCGGATTATGTCCGAACAGTTAAGTAAGGAATCGCTCAAGACAATTTACCTATAGTATCTATATACTATAGGTAGATTGTCTATATACTATATCGGTAGACATACTCAATACTCTATAGGTAGATTACCTATATACTCTACAATATATAATAGAATCTCTTGAATGACCATGAAGTTGTTGTGTTTTCTGTGACATAAGCGAGAGGGTCGATTCTTTTGCATTGTAAATAATTATGGAAAATAGATTAATAAAAGTATTCTTTTATCCTAGTGCATCACAAGGTATCATTCTAGATCACTGTCAAAAACTGTGCATTAGTTATCCTCGGCAGATATATACAATTCATCATTATCGTCATCTTTTGATGTTTTCGACTCCGCGGGTCTCATGACTTTGAATAATTTAAAAGTGCCTATCATCGGGTGGAAAATAGTCAACACCTTCAAAACTAATTTGCCCAGATAAGACATTTCGACCGAGCTAAACGGAATACCGGCATTAATAAGAAGCTCCTCCGCGAGGTGTGGAATGGAAATAAGAAACGCCCTTGCAAAGGTCACACCTGACTCGACCATTCCAGTTAAATGCTATAGCATATCCCACGCCAGGGCACAAGACTACCTCCGATGCTCCAGACAAAGGCGTGGTCCATTTACAACTGGTTAAGTCCTCACTCCATTGCATCTCACCTCCCTTCTTCACTCCCCCCGATTCCAAAGCGTCTTTACGTCCGCATTCCTCATGTCGGCACGACTTTCTCCACAAGAATTGCTGCGAAATCTCTCCCTTCGCAGTTTCTCTCCCATCCAATGGCGGCACCACAGGCGGACGTTTCCCCCGCTCGTTTCTTGTTATGTAAATAACATGAACTCTTTCTGCCAGGCCTTGGAACCTGTTGCAATGTTTTATTGTAGCGGCTGAGGAGGTTAAAGATGTTAATAGTTTGGTTCTACCCACACTCTATGAAGAAATTCATAAGTCGAGCATTAATCCTAAGTCATTCATCTTTTACATCTCGACACGCACGTCACTATTTCTCATGACTCTGGGTTTCCATTCGTTCAGTTCCATAAAAAATACGAGGAGTTTCGAATCATATCAAAATGTAAAAAAAAAAGAACTTTTATGATGCCTATCTTTTACGAAATTGAAGTTAGATTATCCATCTTTTCCCACCAAAATCTAAATTAGATCAGACAATCGCAATATTCGAAGCCTCTAAATTTATAACACCTCTGATGCCTTGCTATAATTGAACCCCTAGAGATGATGACAGTTTAAAGAATTTCTCTCAGGGTCAACCCCATGATATGGCAGCAAACGGACAAATGGATGAAATAATTAGTAAGTTAATTGTTTAACATATGTTTGGTTAACGAGACTTGTTTTGAGCTGTATTCTATTTCATCGCAGCCATTAACACGGTATCCTTTTGTCTCCGGTCAATGTATTTATCTTATAATTCGTCAATCTTCATTAGGTTATTTACGATAGCGTAATCTTGGCCTTTCTGATTAGAATCGCGATTGCTAACTCCCTTCTACATATTTTGAAGCCTATCCCCACTCTTTGGTTACTTCATTTACTTTTTTTACAAATATCAAAACAAAAGAATTTCACGCTGTCTAACGATTGCCATCTTGCCTGAATTTGTAATGATGACCCCCCCATTTAATATGTTAATTAATTGATTTCGTTTATGTGGGAGAGAACTAGAGATACACCTTAACGTTGGATGTTATTGAGATACACTCTAACGTTGGACGTTGATTTTTTATTGAGTTTTATAAACGATAGCTCTAAAAATCCAGGTCAAAATCCATTTATTGGTGCAATAAAGAAGTTACTTGAATGCCTGAGTTCAACCAACACGTACAAGGCCATCTGATTTCCGCAGGCCGTGGGCAGTAAAAGTAGTGACGATTTCTTTTTACATCGTAAAATTAAATGGATCGATAAAATTTCAATTATGACAACCAATATGCCTCGTGATGGATTATAATTTCCCGTTTCAATAACATCAACAGACATATAGCCTAAAGTTATATTTATCTTAACTATCAAAGAAGGTAAACAAATGAATGTTTTTAAAATTCGAGTTCATAGCAATCAAGAATCTTCAATAAAGTCAAGCTAATTTAGGACTAATACCAAAGTATAAGATTCCGGGAAATATAATCGCCTCACTATTTACGTTTATTTCAACGGGTAAATGTTTAGATAAAAAGAAAAAGTCAAACGGATATTTTAGCCATTTGTTTGACTTTAAGTTTTAAATTTCCATAGAATGAATAGACCGTCCCATTCGAGATTCATAACAGAGATGTCTTCAGAAAAAAATAGAGTAAATGTAATTATCACAAATATTTTACGCTCTTATATTTTGTGCTACTACTTTATATTTTATCGATTATTCTGGTGCATGGTGTAAAACACAACCGCTACTAACTGTTTGGAAATAAACAGATGAAGTACTAGCAAAAAATATCTCAAAATAAATAATCTTACATACGATGCAATAAGAGTAGCGACTTTATTCGTTGCATTTTTCTGAACCATAATATTGCGCAAATACAAAAAATTCCTATCACACGTTTCACCACTTCACTCTACGGTACTTTAATATAGTTTTTTCAATCAAATTACTGTAATCAACATCTTCATCGGTTAAAAATTTCACGAATATTTTACATCACATGTTTTTCCTTAAGCTGAGAAAGTAGCCGCAAGCATTTTTTCTGCCGGCGCACGTGGAATTCGCATCCCACTTGCGTTTTATCGGACGCCGGATCTCCGAGTTAATAGAGTCTCCCCCCGCGTTGCTCAACCACGCCGAATTCTCCTTGTTCCCAAATCCGTTGTATAGTGTCGCAAGCGCTGAAAAAAGCGGTTTCCTGGGAAGTGAAATCAAAAGAAGATGAGGAAAACCTTGAGAAACCTATGTCAAAGTTCACGTCCATTTCATAACCTGCAGGTGAAATTGACGGTTTCAGCAAAACAAGTGTTCGCCGCCTCTTCCAAAAGAATTCCAGCAACATTTGATGATTGGGTGAGAAAACTACCGTTTTACGACGTTCTTCTTTTTCCTGATCTTCGAATCTATTGTTTGAATTAGTAGCACCATCTGCTCTTCTACTTTTGCCATGGGATACAGGAAGATTTTCATCCCATGACTGAATTACGTAATTTACGGATATCGGTAGGAGGACTATGAGTGAGTGAATCAACGGATTATGTAATTGCAGTCTTTCGTTTGGGTTCTACCGTTCCCACAATGGACGGAAGCGCTCTCTGGGTATTATGAGATTTTAGGAAAACGTTCCAGGTGAATCGGTCTGTTTGTGTACACTATAGAGAATAACTTTCTTCTCCTACAGTTTATGAGGAATTAATGAATGATATTTCCAGAATTTCTTTCCACAATTACTTGGTATCAATACTCTGAACCTAGCCTGACACTTTTTAAACAGTGCTGCAAAGAATTCTACCTATTCCACGATAAACACCGGGAGCTGCTTCGCTTATTGCGAATAATAACACCCGGCTAAAACTTATTGATTCGGAGATTTCGGTTCTCCAACCACTTTCCGCAAAAGTACTTGTATCTTTTTGCAAAGGTCTTTTACATCGTCATTACCGTTGACACGCGGAAACTTACGTAAACACTGACTTAATATAGATTTACTCGGTTAAGTTTTAGGTGTTATTACTCTGCATTACTAATGTTTCTGATAATTCCAGTTACAAATTTAAGGAAATATTTTCATATTTACGATATTTTATTGTAGAATTATCTCCAAAGAGAATCTCATTAAAAAGAAACAACTAATAAAGTAGTTATCAATCAGTTTATTGAACTCCTAAAGATTCCTTGAGCTAACAATCCTAAGGGAGCAATAATGAAAATTATTTACTTCACTTTCTTAAAGTTGCTGATATATTGGTATTTGTACATCCCTCTCGTATAAAAATGATTAAAGCAGGAGTGGAGAACCCTTTTACAACGGAAGGCCGCAAGTATCGATTGGCCTCATAAGACATTATAAAGCCGCACCTGAGCGCTCTATTACCTATATGCGCCCCCCATGTTACATAGGCCGTTCAGACACTGCGAGAAAGATCAGAGAAATAGATGCTAAAACGAATCGATACAAGAATTCATTTTTTCCGCGAACGATACGCGAAAGTAATAGATTAGCGAAGTAAATTCAGTAAATTCATGGTGCTTGCACCCCCTGCCACACGCCGAAAGGCGGCTTGCAGGGT
>KZ308992.1:5066607-5093904 GCA_000376725.2 Ladona fulva
AGATCCCAATTAAACCCATTTTAATAAATATTATTTCTAAGGAACACAAACACAACCATTCCCTAAAAAGATACGATTAGTGGTGTTTAAACTTTCAGGGTATTTATGTAGATGTAGCCGAGACTTGATCTGAATCCTGGACCTTGGGGATGAAGTGCTTGCATGCTAACCACTAACCCTCTGTCACAGCGTACAGTGGCGATTTAACTTACAATGAAGCTTTTATATAGACTACTAATTATTTATTTCTGCTATTCTTTTAAAAAAGAGTAGGAGTTCAAAGATGACTTAAGTTTTACATGTATAAAATTAATTCGTTAAACGGCAAACGCATGAAACTCCCGGGGAGACAACTTTATATGAGTGTGACAGTGCGGTGGATTGTAAGGAAACAGTTTAGACGAAGAAAAGTATCTCAATGCAAATTGCATTAAGAAAAGAAGAAAAGCATTCCTTTATCGATTTGAAATGTCATGAAGTTGTTAAAATCGTACGATAATTTGAGAGCATCTCACTGGCCACTCGTAATTGACTTCACATTCCTCAATGACGACCAGGCCTGTTTTTATCGAAATAACACATTTAAACAAAATACCGTTATACGGAAGATACTTTCTATTTTTCCCATATATTTTATCGGTCTTTTCCCATACGCTACCCGAGTACTTCAGATATGCTCGAGTTAAGGGAAAAAACAATGTTCACCGACTTTCCCATCGCTAATGGATTCGAGCTTTTATGTTTTACTCTTCCGCACGTTGTGCGGCTCCCAGATATCAGTTTTTGCGAAAGAAATTCTGCTGCCTTAAATAACCAAGTTAGATATAATTGCCCCTTAACTCTTACGTTCTGCAATAAACGTAATTTCCTTTTATTAATTTATTGTCAGCTGTTGCTCTAAAACCTTTAAAATCATATCGATAGATATGATAATGTGTTCTCTCGACATTTAGTTTGTAGAAAAATTTAAAGAGGTGTTTCTATACTAAGAAACGACAGCTCCATGAGTGACCTACGAGGAAGCGTGGAAATACAATGAAACCGTAAAATATCGAGTGCATTTTGAATACGCTAAACATGACCAAGCAACGACCATTATAAGCATTACAGTTAATAGGTATATACAACTTGGCGTATAAACGCGTACATGAGATTTTTTTCACGGTTCGTCAAGATGGGACGTAGCGATTATCCACGTGCAAAAAATCAAATCTCTCATACTTGCTGATGTAAGAGAATTGCACATATATTGATGTTTTCCGTAACAGCTTCACTTGTAATAGAGTATACTGACTTGAAAAATTAAAAGCTGTGCATAAAACATATTGAACTTGAACCCTGTCAGCCGTCATTACTCGAGACTATGCATTTAGAAAATTTTCATATGTTATAATTGAAGTTAATCCATCGAAATCACCTTCATAGCGTTTCATAATTATAAAAAATCATGGAAGGCTTAAAAATGTGATAATTATACAATAATATAACTATTACATTACATTAAATAATAATCTAATTTCTATCAGTTAGTATTTTGTCGTATTTTATTTCTTAATGGATACACCTGCGTTCTCTCTTCAAAAAACATTTTTCGCTCCTATATAGCACTTCAGGATAAAGAAATTCGTCAATTTAGTCTTCAGCGGAAGCTATGAAGCAAATAGCAATCGATTTCATTAATGATAATCATCGTAAATCAAACGAGTACAGGTCTTGCGTCATAAACGAAATGAATCCGCTGAAAATTAGCGATGATGAGACGCGATATACTTTCCCGCCGAAGAAACAAAGGCTTCCGAATCACTCTCTCAGATGATTGGGAAATCGGGGTCAATCTGTATGAGAAGGGAAAAAGCGATGGAAAGAGATTTCTCTCGCACCGCAAACAACTTTCTTTGTGGACCAAACTGTGAGGAAACTTCTAAGACGAGTTAGAAGCGCAAGTTTTTGTCGTAAGAGATGTGTGCCCTATGCTTTTTTCGTCAATATTTTCTTTCCTTGGTGAAATTGAAGAAAATAAATTACCTGCGGCCAGTAGGAGCGATTAAAGGCAATTTACTAATGGAAAGGAGATCGAAATATCTGCTGAAAATGATCCTATGGTTCGAATCACTACTGCGGTCTTCCTAATTTTCATGTGGAGGTTTTTCCTCCTTGGGTATGTGCAGAAAAATTAATTCAATTTTTAATCTCCATCTTCGTAAGAAGTCTATCCGTAGAATCGCATGCACTCAATCTATATTTCTTTTCCGCCTTCATATTAATTTCTATGCAGCAGCTGCATTCTCAGTCTGTTATCACCTTTCTTGGCTACGTATTTACATCTTCGCTGCAATATATTTTCTTAATACCCCCATTTTTAATTAATGTAATGTAATTTTTTTGACCGCCTCCGTGTACTTTAATATTTATTATCAGTTTCTAAAAAAGGCTGACAGATTTTCTTAGACTGTAACCAAATAACAAAGAATTATTGATATATGTTCAAGAAAAAACCAAATATTCCACTTATAGCTTTGTATGATCTAAGTATTCTTACTAAGAAAAAAAGGCAAACATATATACCAGCAAAATTCCCAAGATGTCGACAGAAATTTCACTGTAATCAAACTCCGATTTTCTTCTATCCAGTCTCACATCACCAGGAGTAATATAACTATTTAAAAATTTCATTCTCATTATTCAGCCTTATGAGTTACAGGACGCTAAAGGGCTAAAAGGCTATGTAAACAGCATAGAAGTGAAACATAAGTAATACAAAAAGGATCATAAGGAAGGGTTTGAAAGAATTAAATCCTCAAAATTTACGTCGAAATTGCTGGCTCCATTCGGAAAACAATGCTTTTGCGCAGGTTAAGCAAATTAATTTTCTAACTTTCACTTCAAACCATCATCGTCATTAGTAGAGCTTGTTTCTCTCCATGTCCACAAATACTTAGAGAAGACTGAGACAAAGCTAACAAAAAGGCATCAGCGATATCCTTACGGGTAAACTGAGCAGATTAGACAGCAGAATTGTATTTCAATTGTAAGAAAATTAATCTCCTTCCAAAACCTCGATGTGAAGAGGGAATGAGAGCAACCATGAGAGATGGAAGTTCTCAACCAGTTGCGTGCGTCCATTGATGTCACTTGAGATGACATTTGGTGATGTGAAGAATTCATCAATGATTTTTATAGGGAACTCGAGGAAATGGTAACTTAGGTCCACTACATATGTCTGCCAACCTTTCACCCCACTCAAATTACCGGGTGTAGAAGAATTTTAAACGCCACAGAAATGGTACAGAAGTACTTTCCTTTTGACGTTGGTGGTGAACGCTTTGCAAAGGTTGACTAGAGACTGAAGGCCCATATGCCTCTACCCTACCTTATCTTCCGTTTCCGAGTTGGTATTCCTAACATCCTTATTTCGAAGCACCTCAGAGCATTTCCTATGGGATCTTTCACGATTCCTTCACCAGGATATTAATAATTTCCCGCAAGTAAATAAAATATATTCCCCAGTTTCTTATTATTTACATTTACTCTTTCATCAATGAATGAAACCTCACATACCATAAATCAGTTTACAACAAGCGCTGTCAATGCACGACGCTTTCTTAAAAAGAATTTACCAGCCCATAATGTATTCAAATGTTGTCCGTTGTCTGTTTAACTACCTGGTCTTTAGATTGCGAATTGTTCCTTGAAAACTACTATTTAAAGAAAGGTCGTATGGAACCAAAAGTTCGAACTCTAAAGTACAAGAAATTTCTTCTATGGGAACAAAGCGATTTCTAGGATGTTTTCCGATTCGACGTCTCTAAATTTTAAGACAACGAAAGAATCATCTTTGATATAAATACTAAAAAGAAATAATTTCGATTTAACATACAGAAATTAATAGCTCAAATCTCCATTTGCGCATAAAGGAGTCCGTCACAACGTTACAATCTCTATTTCATTCAATTGGTCCAATAGATCATAATGATTAGCATCGATTAGCCAACAGCAACTTGAATACGATTCGAAGAATACCTCACAGCAGGCGTCGGTACGAGGTACCGACGCGAGGTTGGTGTAAACGCGGCATCCGAACGCGAGGGGTCAACGAAGATGATATGTATTCGCCGGATTATTTTTACAGAACAATTGAAAAACTAGTAGTATATTAGAAATGTGCTTTTTTCTACTTTAACGTCAGACTATACCATTCTTACCCAGCTAAGGTATCAACTGACCAACCGAAATCCAGTTCTTCTCTTCTTCAGAAAAATAGATAAACGTAAAAGAATCAATAAGCATCAGCGAGCACCCATTACGGAAAGAAAAATCTGGTAAGATTTGGAAGATATTCATGGGTGTTGACGAATGAGGTTCTTCTCTATTAATCACTAAAATAAAATAATTTTCAAGCGTCTGCCCAGATAAAGCGAGTACCGGCAAATGCCTATTTGAAAATCCACNTATATCGCTTGGACCGATCTCAATAAATCTTACGCAGTATATTTCTAGTGTTAAAAGGCTCGGTGTTGCGTAAAATAAATTTCTCCTTACCGACGAGCTGCCGAGGGAGTTTTCATTTTCCCACGTTCCTTTAAAATCCGTGCAGTTCCTTGCGAACATCTGTTTCTGTGAATATGCGGAGAAGGGCTAAATGTACACTTTTTCCAGTATGCGAGGTTGAAAAAAAGAGAGCAAATCCACCGAATTAACAACAGCCTTGAATTCAACCTATAATACAACATTCAAAGGCTATGAGTGAGAGTTTCGGCATAACCTCCTTATGATGCTTCAATAAACTTTGAAAAGTAACCAATCTATAATCCTTTGTTACAATACTTTCTCACTAGAACTTCCCCTTTCCAAGGATTAAACCAACGCGGAAGGGACCATAAGCGTTACTGAGCAAAAGAGCGAAAATGTCCACTAATGGATAGCACTATGATATTACACAAAGAGAGTGTATAGTAATAGTATAGTATAAGCAACAGAAATAAAGATATGCTATGAGCCCGCATTCGTTTTAAGACTTCGGTTTCAAATCCTGAACATTGCATTCGAGCTTTGGTTCGTCTTCCATCAAATAATAATTGAGGTTTGACCATTATGCCAAATATTAATTTCTTACACATACATTACATTGCATACAATATATTACATACAAATTATTCCATACGTAGATACACACAAAAATGTATTTATCATTTTATTTGTATGAGACTATGCTGTTTTAATTTGAACTATAGATTAGTTGTTCTTCAGTGAATGTAAGTGACATGAAAAGTGTTGTTACTAATTATACTCTTATTGCATATGCTTTATATTGTCGCTGTTCATTTTGCTCTTGATTTACTAGGATAAAATTTGACAAGATACTTTAATTGTGATGTATATTAATTTCCAGAGCATTTTTATGTTAGTTTAAAATATTTCTTAAGTATGATTTACTTATAGTGATATGAGTTTGTTATTCGTACATTTAATTTCTAAGTCACTCTAAAGCCATTGCTCATAAACATCCTTTAGATATTACTCTCAGTAGATTTAAGCAGGTTTTTCACGCACCCCTTCTTCGTAGGCGTTTTTTAATCGAAAGGGTGCATTTTGTAGCATTCGTCTGCATAAGGAAGGCAGAACGTGAAACCATCAAGCCGTACTTGAGTTTCATATTGACTACATTCTAATAGCTTGTCATCGATATTGTGTTTACGAAAACGAATTTATTCTCTTATCGAATTCAAAGAGTATAATCCTAATTTTCTTTTCGCTAGTCATTAGCGAGATTAGGAAACAAAATTATTCACATTTATTCCGTGAAGTAACGAAAACGCGTTGAACACACGAAAGATGGAGAATCAAAAGTCCCAATCTTGCCCAAAATAAAAAAGTTATTTGCCACGTTAATTCCCAATAACCTTCCATACATTCCTATCCTCACTTAGATATTACGTTTAAGACACCTCCATACGTATTTTCAAAATTCTCAAAATATTTCTCTTACTCTTCAACCTTCAAACATCTATTCTCATCTGTTTCTCAAATACTCACCGCTCTTCTACCAGTATTCATCTGCCTCTCTATCTCTCAGTCCATCTTCTAATTTTCAGATAACTCAAGTAAAAATATAATTTTTTATTAATTTTCACCATTTATACTAGATCTGTTACATTTCTTTTCACTCACTTTATCGAACGAATTACCTCTGATTTAGAAAATTTGTCTCAGATCCATTCACTCTACAATTGCAGTCATACAAATATGAATCAAACGAAACGAAATTTCCAATTCATTCGGTGATTCCTAATCAATACCAAATCATCAGCGAACTAACGCACCAGCAAAGCAAGCTTCCCGGTTTTAAAATAAGGATTTTCACGGGCTTAATCCCATACACCTGCCCATCAACACGATGAAACCCAGGAATCGTTCTATTCTTACTCATCATTTGATCTAAAGAAATTAATCATTTCAGCATACACAACCGTTTCTTCCATCGTACATTTCATCCCTCTCGACACTGATCAACCATTCGTCCATATTCCGCTAAGCATTTTATAATCCATTTCTGCTTGCTTAATCATACGCCTTTTCAAAGCAACGTACATGCCATCTTTTTCTCATAGTTAGAAAAATGTCCACCACAGTTAAAGAGTGAACCATCATCATCTCATCTCATCTTTGAACTTATCCATCTTTGGTATGACATAAAACCACTGAGTACACCCAAAATATTTTTGTTGTAGCCTTTTCGACCTTTCTAATCATAAATTTAATATATAATTTTTCCGTTGTAGTCCATAAACTTACATAACTGTGTAATCTCAGCATTTCTTCACTCGTCTGGGAGACTAAGTAAACAGAATAAATAAAGCGCACAAGCAACTAATAATTCTATTGCATCTATTATTCAGCACTAACAATAAGTCTAAAATTCAATCCACAACGGCAGCCTTCTCGTTTTTTCATCTACATCACTAAGTAATAACGGTTTCAACGTTATGGATAATTTTTTAACTTCGTAAAAATTAACTAGATCTTTACTCATACATTCAGTTTCACGTCCTAACTCAGTTTCACCCGGATAATTTCACGCAATTCGAAAACATTTCCTTCCTTCCCCTGCTTTCACTTCACGTTCATTCCACAGGGTGTCACCATTTTATTTTCTACCACATACTCATATGACGCTGGAGAAGAAACATCATTACTCATTGTGTTACAGTAGGAGGAATACAGTCAAAGATGGTCAAAATATACAGCGGACTACAACATTACGACAACAACAAAGATTCACTATTAAAATACAGATACCCTCCTTGTGCACACATTGCTTTGTCATATCTGATCAGTCTCTCCTATCTTCTCTGTTCTCCCTCATTGGGACTTGTTCATGGTGAACTTTCCGATCTTGGATTATGTCAGACGGCTTTACATCAGTAAACATTGGCCCCCACCGGGAATCGAGCCGGGAACACTTTCGCCAAAAGCGGACGCGCTGCCCACTTGGCTATCCGGAGGCCCTATCCTCCTTGGAAGTATTTTGAGTCTCCATCGAGCGGACCATACCGTTCCACTCGCATCTCCCGAAATTACGCCGGAGGATAAATGGAAATAAAATATACGAGTAAGGAACGCGTTTTAGTGTTTTGAAAGCCGTTCTCTTCCACGCTCACCGAACGTGACGTCAGCGAGGAATGCGAACGACCTTCTTATTTCGAAGGACGCCATCAGAGATCAATCCAAAAGTGTGCTATCACCACTGCGTCGGACAAGTGCGGTTCCATTACAATGACTTTCGTCAGAATCTCGAAAGGATCTCCGATGGAAAGGGCGCAGTCGCTAGCACCGGCAGGTAAGGTGGGGCAATGAAATTGATCGACTCACAAACGAGGAAGCTCCCTTAGGAACGGAGATTTCAATGACCGAATGGAAACTTGAAGGGTCTTCGTTCACCCTTGGGAAAAGAGATTTTTCTTCAGCAAATACATTTTGCGTAGGAGTCAGGGTAACTATCTAACAGGATAAGTCTCTCTTCGGGACACCAACTCAGAGAGACCGAAAGCCTACCGAATTTTACGAAAAAGAATTAGATAGCCAAGAAAGTTTTTCGCCGACAATAAATAAATGATGAGACGTGCTCCTCTCTTTCTATTAGATTCTAGGGGATGAGAGTGCGTGAGCCGAAATCCTTGAGCTGGTGCAAAAGGAGTCAACGCCGACCTCCGAGTCTGAAAGGGGAGCGACATGTCCATGGAGGTCACTTCAACGATAAGATTGTTCTTTCTTATAGACAGTATCCCATTATATCATGGCACTCTCAAGGATCGCTTCAAACGCTTTGATATAGGTATCGATTGGGAAATAATTATCCGTCCTAAACCGTTACTATTTCGTGACTCTTACACAGGGAGTGAATTATTGAACAACTTTTCCACTTATCACCACTATGTGTCCCGTTCCACTTGTTCAGTTGATCCTTTCTCCGGTTGTGTGAAATAAATCAAACTCTTCACTTTCGAAATCCGCAGTTCACAATAAATTATCTTCGTGCTCTGAATGACTAAATTTTCCCATCCGCAAATTTCCAAAGCCAAGCTCTCTTTATTAACTTTAAATTCTCTTATGGGAGGACGACACCTTTCTACGTTATCATTCTTAGAGCCAAATATTCCTGAGGCCTGAGCATAATTAGTGCCTTATTTACAAATACTTTCTCCTTACATCAGAAGCCTGATAATGACTCGCTAGAGTCGAAACCGGTCGTGACTAAAATCTGAGTGGAAATGAATAACTTACGTATTTTTTATTCCTTTCATTTCTCAAATTACTCTAAGTAGAACTAAATATTCCGCGGGAATATAAAATGATAATTGAGACGGGGTTTCAATTCTTCCTTAACACCTTAAATTCATATGCCAACAGTTAATTTTAAACATTCTTTACTTGACTGATTTTTATCAGACATTCATCTTAAACAGAAATTCGAATGATAAACATGTCATCCCTTAATTTACTGGAGTAGGATATGAGTGAAGATGTCCAGGGTTTACCAGCTTTCACCAACCATCTCCCTTATTTTTGCAATCATATGCATTTACAACTCGCTCTTATTTTCTCTGGTCAGTCTCGAAGAATTATTTTTTGATAAGAGCTGATGAGCTGCTATTTATCTCACTTGTCAGATGACAGACGCAACGGACGTAGAATTTTGCTAAAAGTTAACTAACTCATTGGTATTGCACTGAACACAGTGTAGGTCAAGAAAACGATTAGGAGATGTTGAGCCTAACATAACAAGTTATATTGAAAAACCTTTAAGGATATATGACTCTGCCTCGAAAAAACGTATTAATAAAACGGAATAGACTTAATATGCTGAATATGTTCTATCGAAATTTCTATCGCAGAGAGACATCATGCTTTTATGAAATGATATTTACCTTCGCTTAACTAGTAAACAATCGTAGCTACGTAACATGAGGCATACTTCTACAAAGAATATCTAAAGGTTTAAAACAAAGAAATTATTTTTATAATAATAATTTCTTTAACGGGAACAGGAAGATCCCAATTAAACCCATTTTAATAAATATTATTTCTAAGGAACACAAACACAACCATTCCCTAAAAAGATACGATTAGTGGTGTTTAAACTTTCAGGGTATTTATGTAGATGTAGCCGAGACTTGATCTGAATCCTGGACCTTGGGGATGAAGCGCTTGCATGCTAACCACTAACCCTCTGTCACAGCGTACAGTGGCGATTTAACTTACAATGAAGCTTTTATATAGACTACTAATTATTTATTTCTGCTATTCTTTTAAAAAAGAGTAGGAGTTCAAAGATGACTTAAGTTTTACATGTATAAAATTAATTCGTTAAACGGCAAACGCATGAAACTCCCGGGGAGACAACTTTATATGAGTGTGACAGTGCGGTGGATTGTAAGGAAACAGTTTAGACGAAGAAAAGTATCTCAATGCAAATTGCATTAAGAAAAGAAGAAAAGCATTCCTTTATCGATTTGAAATGTCATGAAGTTGTTAAAATCGTACGATAATTTGAGAGCATCTCACTGGCCACTCGTAATTGACTTCACATTCCTCAATGACGACCAGGCCTGTTTTTATCGAAATAACACATTTAAACAAAATACCGTTATACGGAAGATACTTTCTATTTTTCCCATATATTTTATCGGTCTTTTCCCATACGCTACCCGAGTACTTCAGATATGCTCGAGTTAAGGGAAAAAACAATGTTCACCGACTTTCCCATCGCTAATGGATTCGAGCTTTTATGTTTTACTCTTCCGCACGTTGTGCGGCTCCCAGATATCAGTTTTTGCGAAAGAAATTCTGCTGCCTTAAATAACCAAGTTAGATATAATTGCCCCTTAACTCTTACGTTCTGCAATAAACGTAATTTCCTTTTATTAATTTATTGTCAGCTGTTGCTCTAAAACCTTTAAAATCATATCGATAGATATGATAATGTGTTCTCTCGACATTTAGTTTGTAGAAAAATTTAAAGAGGTGTTTCTATACTAAGAAACGACAGCTCCATGAGTGACCTACGAGGAAGCGTGGAAATACAATGAAACCGTAAAATATCGAGTGCATTTTGAATACGCTAAACATGACCAAGCAACGACCATTATAAGCATTACAGTTAATAGGTATATACAACTTGGCGTATAAACGCGTACATGAGATTTTTTTCACGGTTCGTCAAGATGGGACGTAGCGATTATCCACGTGCAAAAAATCAAATCTCTCATACTTGCTGATGTAAGAGAATTGCACATATATTGATGTTTTCCGTAACAGCTTCACTTGTAATAGAGTATACTGACTTGAAAAATTAAAAGCTGTGCATAAAACATATTGAACTTGAACCCTGTCAGCCGTCATTACTCGAGACTATGCATTTAGAAAATTTTCATATGTTATAATTGAAGTTAATCCATCGAAATCACCTTCATAGCGTTTCATAATTATAAAAAATCATGGAAGGCTTAAAAATGTGATAATTATACAATAATATAACTATTACATTACATTAAATAATAATCTAATTTCTATCAGTTAGTATTTTGTCGTATTTTATTTCTTAATGGATACACCTGCGTTCTCTCTTCAAAAAACATTTTTCGCTCCTATATAGCACTTCAGGATAAAGAAATTCGTCAATTTAGTCTTCAGCGGAAGCTATGAAGCAAATAGCAATCGATTTCATTAATGATAATCATCGTAAATCAAACGAGTACAGGTCTTGCGTCATAAACGAAATGAATCCGCTGAAAATTAGCGATGATGAGACGCGATATACTTTCCCGCCGAAGAAACAAAGGCTTCCGAATCACTCTCTCAGATGATTGGGAAATCGGGGTCAATCTGTATGAGAAGGGAAAAAGCGATGGAAAGAGATTTCTCTCGCACCGCAAACAACTTTCTTTGTGGACCAAACTGTGAGGAAACTTCTAAGACGAGTTAGAAGCGCAAGTTTTTGTCGTAAGAGATGTGTGCCCTATGCTTTTTTCGTCAATATTTTCTTTCCTTGGTGAAATTGAAGAAAATAAATTATCTGCGGCCAGTAGGAGCGATTAAAGGCAATTTACTAATGGAAAGGAGATCGAAATATCTGCTGAAAATGATCCTATGGTTCGAATCACTACTGCGGTCTTCCTAATTTTCATGTGGAGGTTTTTCCTCCTTGGGTATGTGCAGAAAAATTAATTCAATTTTTAATCTCCATCTTCGTAAGAAGTCTATCCGTAGAATCGCATGCAGTCAATCTATATTTCTTTTCCGCCTTCATATTAATTTCTATGCAGTAGCTGCATTCTCAGTCTGTTATCACCTTTCTTGGCTACGTATTTACATCTTCGCTGCAATATATTTTCTTAATACCCCCATTTTTAATTAATGTAATGTAATTTTTTTGACCGCCTCCGTGTACTTTAATATTTATTATCAGTTTCTAAAAAAGGCTGACAGATTTTCTTAGACTGTAACCAAATAACAAAGAATTATTGATATATGTTCAAGAAAAAACCAAATATTCCACTTATAGCTTTGTATGATCTAAGTATTCTTACTAAGAAAAAAAGGCAAACATATATACCAGCAAAATTCCCAAGATGTCGACAGAAATTTCACTGTAATCAAACTCCGATTTTCTTCTATCCAGTCTCACATCACCAGGAGTAATATAACTATTTAAAAATTTCATTCTCATTATTCAGCCTTATGAGTTACAGGACGCTAAAGGGCTAAAAGGCTATGTAAACAGCATAGAAGTGAAACATAAGTAATACAAAAAGGATCATAAGGAAGGGTTTGAAAGAATTAAATCCTCAAAATTTACGTCGAAATTGCTGGCTCCATTCGGAAAACAATGCTTTTGCGCAGGTTAAGCAAATTAATTTTCTAACTTTCACTTCAAACCATCATCGTCATTAGTAGAGCTTGTTTCTCTCCATGTCCACAAATACTTAGAGAAGACTGAGACAAAGCTAACAAAAAGGCATCAGCGATATCCTTACGGGTAAACTGAGCAGATTAGACAGCAGAATTGTATTTCAATTGTAAGAAAATTAATCTCCTTCCAAAACCTCGATGTGAAGAGGGAATGAGAGCAACCATGAGAGATGGAAGTTCTCAACCAGTTGCGTGCGTCCATTGATGTCACTTGAGATGACATTTGGTGATGTGAAGAATTCATCAATGATTTTTATAGGGAACTCGAGGAAATGGTAACTTAGGTCCACTACATATGTCTGCCAACCTTTCACCCCACTCAAATTACCGGGTGTAGAAGAATTTTAAACGCCACAGAAATGGTACAGAAGTACTTTCCTTTTGACGTTGGTGGTGAACGCTTTGCAAAGGTTGACTAGAGACTGAAGGCCCATATGCCTCTACCCTACCTTATCTTCCGTTTCCGAGTTGGTATTCCTAACATCCTTATTTCGAAGCACCTCAGAGCATTTCCTATGGGATCTTTCACGATTCCTTCACCAGGATATTAATAATTTCCCGCAAGTAAATAAAATATATTCCCCAGTTTCTTATTATTTACATTTACTCTTTCATCAATGAATGAAACCTCACATACCATAAATCAGTTTACAACAAGCGCTGTCAATGCACGACGCTTTCTTAAAAAGAATTTACCAGCCCATAATGTATTCAAATGTTGTCCGTTGTCTGTTTAACTACCTGGTCTTTAGATTGCGAATTGTTCCTTGAAAACTACTATTTAAAGAAAGGTCGTATGGAACCAAAAGTTCGAACTCTAAAGTACAAGAAATTTCTTCTATGGGAACAAAGCGATTTCTAGGATGTTTTCCGATTCGACGTCTCTAAATTTTAAGACAACGAAAGAATCATCTTTGATATAAATACTAAAAAGAAATAATTTCGATTTAACATACAGAAATTAATAGCTCAAATCTCCATTTGCGCATAAAGGAGTCCGTCACAACGTTACAATCTCTATTTCATTCAATTGGTCCAATAGATCATAATGATTAGCATCGATTAGCCAACAGCAACTTGAATACGATTCGAAGAATACCTCACAGCAGGCGTCGGTACGAGGTACCGACGCGAGGTTGGTGTAAACGCGGCATCCGAACGCGAGGGGTCAACGAAGATGATATGTATTCGCCGGATTATTTTTACAGAACAATTGAAAAACTAGTAGTATATTAGAAATGTGCTTTTTTCTACTTTAACGTCAGACTATACCATTCTTACCCAGCTAAGGTATCAACTGACCAACCGAAATCCAGTTCTTCTCTTCTTCAGAAAAATAGATAAACGTAAAAGAATCAATAAGCATCAGCGAGCACCCATTACGGAAAGAAAAATCTGGTAAGATTTGGAAGATATTCATGGGTGTTGACGAATGAGGTTCTTCTCTATTAATCACTAAAATAAAATAATTTTCAAGCGTCTGCCCAGATAAAGCGAGTACCGGCAAATGCCTATTTGAAAATCCACCTCTCTCTTCCTGTCAATAATTACCCTCAATTACTAATAATAAATTTTTTAATGAAATATAGAATACTGAAAGGAATAACCTTTTGTATGTATACCAAAAGGTTCTGAGAGAGAGGTATTTACAAGTGATATAAAAAATCTTTGGAGCGGAAGTGACTTAGAATGGACGAGAATGAAAGGGCATGCTTTCGATAGGAATGGACGAATTGAATGCAATTGAAAAAGGGAAAGGCAGGCGATCTGAGGAATTCTCGTTCTCTCTTAGGAAACCGATCTTTCCCATTCAAATGCAAGTGGTTCATTTCTATAAAGGGTTTTAACTGCCGTTAGGATTGCAAATAAATTAATATACCGGGAGCATATACCGTTAGAAAACCCTCTATAGTATATCTCGTAACATTCCAAACGATCGAATGAGATTCACATATTTTCCTGATTCATTAAGGAGCTCTGAGAGTCCAGAGTATAAAATAAATCACGATGACAAACGTACTGCTTTAATGATGTTAAAATGTTATTTATATTAACATTATTTTTACTTTTTAAATAGATATCGTACAAGATCACCAGAACAAGCTACCCGATTAAAACCTCGATTGGAAAAATAACTCAGCAATCTAAAGCTAGTAATATTCTAATTTCTCAAAGTTAAGTCGCAAATAGCCGTACGTAGGGTAAACAAAAGCACCACTTTTCCAAAAGTGTCGATAATCATTTGGGACATTAAAAACTTCCATTCCCAATGCGCATTTCGCCTTCGATCAAAGGAAAACCTCTTGGATGGGAAAATCCGCTTAACGCTTACGAAGTAACGCTTTTTATTTTTTTGGAGTTTTTACATTTTTAATTAACTTTAGCATCAGTGGTCGTTCCCTATATATCCTGTCGATAATCATGTATGTTTTCTAAGACCTTGAGTAAGTAGAAGCAATGCATAACTGTTAGAGCTTCAGTTTCATCGGGCGGAGCATGTTCTTCCTTCGTAAGTCACGCAATGTTTATTGACATAGATGCTCTCCTCCAAAGTAGTCAGAACAGCAACCTGTGAGCGCGATCTGATTTTAAGTTGTATTGGAGGTCATCACTTGGAGAGATAAAAAGTCTGCTAGGTCGGCCAAAATCAGAATATTGAGTCCTCCAGGAATGCTTGGTACTCTCCTCACGTAAGATGACGCAAAAAGAAGGAAATTAGTTTCAGTGCTAAAAAGAGGCGAGACTACAATGATCGTGGAGAAGTTGATAATTCTGTTGATACAGCTATTTTCTTCTAGGATAAGGTAAAATTAAAGAGAGATTTTCCTTAGCATAAGTAAGAGCATTGGATTTCAAAGAAGAATCTAAGGAGGTGGAAGGATACCACTGTTTTTGGCTCGATTAAACCCCCAAAGGCTGCACCCTTCCGAAGTGCGTGTTGACCTGCTTGGCATGCAATCACCAAGGACGAGAATCTACACGAATATCTGAAAATAAAAACAGTTAACACAGATATATTCGCCAACGGTGTAAACATTCAAACACATTCTTGGCACTCGGCGAGTCCTTAACCATTGCCATTCATACAGTAAAGGTCTTATTTTGATGTTGAAACATCGCGACAATTGGCTCCCGCAGAATTGGCCCTTTCATTCTACTTCCCATGCCAACAATATTTATCCTTCCAATCTTCCTTCGCTTCTTGATTCGTTCCTAAATAAACGTTTACAGAGTTAGAGCTTTCATAAAGGTAGACAGGCGATATTAATTCAACTTTGATCAAATAGATGTAATAAGAAATTAAATATTTGACGAGCAGAACGCTTCAAACTTGGTACATTTTAGTCCCATAAAAACTTTTTTCAATGTGTAATATTTTAGGAAGTAGATATAATCACATCTCCATGTTTTCGCGGTTTTTTTCGCAACTTTCTTGTCTGAGTGTTTTCCCGCATTTTTTATGTATTTACATCTAGTTATATGTATTAAGTACTCTTTATCAACTTGTCTACCTGTTAGTATTTACAATTTGTATCTACTGTTTGCACTATTTTTCTTGTACCTATGTTTGTCAGATTGTTTAGATGTTTTGATTTATTTGTATAGGTTAAAGTTAATTTTAGCCAATTGTTGCTGGTTATTAGTGTGATATTATTATGATGTAATATCTCCAGTAATCATGTGGAAGAGAGGCCGTTTTGGCATAACCTCGCCGTAAGAGTAAATAATAATAATAATAATAATGTTACGAATTCTGTCCTTCTTATACTTAAGCTTAGTGTAAAGAAAATAACTTCCGGATATCAAGAACAACTTTTATGAGATGTGAAAATAAAAACGAATATAAAAAAGGAAAGAGAGATTGTAAAAGGATAGAGACAGAAGAACCGTAAAAGTCCTAGGGAAGCTTTATAAAGGAACTTGATAGTGACAAAACATCTAGTAAGACGATGTTATTTAAATTGAATATTAGTAATAAAAGAAGGCCTAAAGAAACTTCAGCAAAGATGGAACCAATGAACGGAGACAAACCCGAAGAAATAAAACAGGAAGATTATTTTACTAACCTTTTAAATGAAGAACATGTTGAGAAAGCAAGCAACGAAAATGATAGTGATAGCTCTAATTACAACATTAATTATTTGAAAATGAAGAAATCAGAGAATGCTTTTAAATCAATGAGGAACGAGAAAGTTGCAGGGGCTACGAGTTAACAGTAGATTTAATGACAGCAGTCGGCCCACTGGGAATGGAATGGAATTAAATGGAAATGGAAAGAAAAGAGAGAGCCAGATAACAGGGACATGGTGATATAGTAAGCTTTTTTAGAAAGGAAATAGGTCCAAAAATAGTGTCCAAACTACAGAGGTTTCATATCAATATGAGCACCCAGACCCGCAGTAAGTGGAACAGGTCACGGCCCTGCATGTATCAAGAATAACTTTATTTGGAACGTATGAAGTCTTTTGGAAAAGAATTGTTTTGCATATATCATTTCTTATAAGTGAAATGTTCTGGAGGTAAGCTAATCTTTAAAATGTGAATACAAATAAATAATTACAGGTATTGCTTTTCTGAAAACAATTTCTATTTCACTTTTATTTATTCCCAACTCATTTGAACTTGTCCCTGTTGCTACTGACCCCTCCTCCAACTTGTTGATCCTTCCTTGAGCCTTATTCTTCTCCTTTCAAACACCCCACCTCAGTGGAGACGTAAAATATTTCGCCTCCTACATGAGATCACTGACGTAACTGAACAAAGACAATTTTAAGCTTAATTCAGAGTAAGTATTATAAGTCAGAAAATATGACAAACTTTAGTTGAGGATGCTTCACACTATTATGCACCATGGCTATGAAAATCCTATGTATGAGGCAGACAACGACGGTTACCTGTTTTCAAGGTAATATTTTACGATTAAGGCAATTTTCGGGAATTAGCGGCGAAAGTCTTTTTGATTGGCCAAAAGTTTCACCAAAACAACAGTTCTTCACGTCCACGTGATTTTGAAATGTAAATTTTAAAAGTCCCAAAATGCACCAAGAATAAAGCACTTCGATTGCAGAAGCCAACGCTGTCGAAACGTGGTCAATCGAAAAGACTTCCGCAGCCGATACCCGAAAATTGCCTTTACCGTGCAGTATCAAATCAGCGAAAACCTTCGCGTAAGAATATTATTTTTAAGATCTTATGAAAATAAAAATGAGATTAATCGAAGAGACGTTTACTTTGAGGAAAATTCGAAAGGATGAGCTTTTATGTTCTACCATTCAGACAATCATACTCGGATCATCAAGATCCATTCCCGTTTCATTTCAGCAGGAAAAAATTGGCTAATTATAAAGAAACCTCTTTCGAAAATTTCCTCTGACCACTAGATCAATGCATCGATACGCCATGAGCGTAACCTCTTCCTTTATACTATTCTTCAACGCCCATACACTAGAATGAGGAACAAGTGATGCGTGTGTGACCTACTCGGCCTCGGAATTCGGGGTTAAGATCACCCTTGGAATTTCTCCCGAGTTAACAGTACTTTAGGAATCAAAGTCAGAGTGCCCGCCGATGCTATCATTACTGTCTATAAAGTGAACAATCTCCTGTCGTGGGTAACCTATTTTATTCCGTGAAATCAGGAATGCGACTAAAAATTGCTTCCTCTCGCCAGAAACGTGCGCTTTTTAGGAAATATTACCAGAGAATGCTCAGAGAAAGAAAACCTATAGGTTAAGCTAAAGTCAAATGGTCAAGAACTAAGGTTTATAAAAGTAGAACAACGCCTACCTGAGACGGGTGACGAGGATAAACGTTAGGGATACCGTTCTGGACTACCTACGCAATGTATCCCGTGAAATTCACATCAGCGATAGCTAAATAATCAATTTGAGGACGAGAATACAACTAAAGAGATGTATTTCCATATTTGGCAAGTGCCAATGGGCTGCTTGCAGATTTTCAAGATAAACTTAGTTGTGGTTTTACATTAAAGGATATCATATTTATCAAAAGATGAGAAGATGAGGAAATTGTAAAAACGAGGAATACTTCAGGCATATGGGAATACATGAAATAATATTTTAGTATTGAGAATTTTCCACTTTCTTGACAACATTCTTGTGAGAAATCGAACATAATGTAAAAGTGATTCAGCCCAAGGTAAAAGTTCAATGGCCAAATGTAACATAATCACCCGCTTACGTTGCCCAACGTATAAAAAGAACCAAGGTTTTCAAAAAAAAATTACCCTTTAGACTTTCACGTTAAAAGTTGTATTTCGGTATATTCGAGGTAGTTTAACATAGCTTATATACATTTGAGGAATAATGTCTTACATTATTATAAATAACTAAATGTTGTTTGATTTTATGTATGATGATGTATTGGTGTAAATAGCAAAATAATGCAATAAAGTTAATATGCAGTAGGGCGGTAAGGTATTGAAATACGAGCGGCGATATATACCACAGTTACCTTTGCGTTCGAAGAAAAACTTGACGTATTTATGGAAAACTAGAGAATTAATACTACATGTATAACAATTCCGACTTATCTGTTTCCGAAAAAAACTAAATTATCTCGAATGAATATTTCAAAGCAAGTCTCTCATAACAACGATTACATGTCAAATGAAATTTCTGAAGCGGTTCAAGTTGGCACTCCGTTTGTACTGCTAAAAATAATTGGTCTTACCAAGTGAAATTTGCTGGAACACCATTTAACTGTAATACATTAGTAATACTAAGAAATGCAATAAGTAAATACCTTCCACATGTTATTTATTTGGCCATAGTTTCGGTGACTGGTCACAGTATCATCATGCATAAAAGATAATATTCATAATAATATTTGTAACATATTAATAATAATGTTCATGACATTTCATTACGCCTCAATAGTACATACATACATTGAGAGGACTGGTTTCAACAGGAATAGGAAACTAAGCTCGAGCTCAATTGATAAGTTCTCATATATACGGTGTGGTACAATTTTATATCGAAGTTAAGCAGATGAAGGAAACCAATCGATAAGAATGAGAAGCGTCAGCGGCAATGAGAAGCATTGCGAGTCGAAGTACTCATTACAGAAAAGTACAGAAAAGAGACTTGACGCCCATTAGTCCAATTTCTCAGGTATAACACGCTCCCTCATGCTCCATTTCCCACAACTCTCCAAATTATGTACTGTAACGCGCATTCATTTCACATTCTTACGATCTCCTCTGAATTTTCTCGATCTGAAAGTGAATATTCTGGGCCGAAGAGGTTAATTGGAAAACTCCTTCGGCATTCAGAGCTCTTCTCCTCCCTTCTCAAATGACAAAATATATTTAGAGGAATTGTAATTTTTTTACCCTATTTTTATTATTAAACGTTATGCTGGTGAAGATTTATTTCATCCAGAGTAATCTCTAAACTAGTACTCTACCGATAAAGTACAGAAGAAAAATAAATACTCATTTTCTGTTAAACATCCATNAAAAATAATAATTATATTAATTAATTTATATATTTATTACGAGGAACTAATTTTCACAAAAATTTCGAAAGGTTTGGTTAAAGCGCAGACAAACCATTCGAGACCGAGATTTTAATCACTTAATTCTGCAAGTGGTGTTATCGCAGAATAAAGAAAATAAAGTGGGTGGACAAAGTAACAAACGAAGAGGTACTTCGAAGGATGGGAGAAAAACCGTGTCTACTCAATCTGATAAAGAAGAGGAGAAGCACTCTGATTGGCCACATCCTTAGCCATGAAGGGCTTGCTAAGACCATACTGGAAGGCACAGTGGAAGGGAAGAACTTGAGAGGCAGGCCTAGAGTGAACTACATGGTACTTAGGCTGCCAGACATATGAAGAAGTAAAGAGACTGTCCCAGGATCGCACAAAATGGAATACTGCTGCAAATCAACCTTGTGTTGTAACGAGAGAAGAAGAATTCTGCAAGTTCGATGTATAGCTTCGAAGCCTCCGAAAATTAAATCTTCGATTTCACCGTTACGGAAATTTACGAAGCTAAACTCCACGACGGTCATTATCTTGATACTTTCCCATTCCAACTCAATGCTCCAATTACATGCCACTATTCAGTTCTAGATTGTATGAATTGAGTTGTGAATATTTTAATGCAATTAGTTCTCTCATTTATTTAGTTTCGGTTACTTGACATATCCAATTTTCTAGCTATTGGTTAATGATATTTTAATGAATCGTGAGCATGGTTTATTGTTTATAATCAATAATCATTTAAAAGTACTAAGTGAAATCTGGTGGAGTTTCATTTAAAAAAACGAAGAAGAAATCAAAGATTTACTTTCCTCAGAATGCACCGAACTAAATTTTGTGGAAAGTAAATCTTTGATTTCTTCTCCGTTTTTTTCGATAACTATTTATCACAACAAAACCAAACTACGAACATCACGCTAGAGTGTGGTATACCCTCGAGACTTCACTGGTATAACTTCAGAAACCACTTCACGACACAATAAACATTCGGCTTAAGGAATAAAAAAACTGCAACCCATGAAAAAATAACTAAATTTTGTCCTCAAAGGGTTGCTCATCCAATGTTTTCTGAAGTCATTTTAAGGTATTTTTTCAGTTTAGGTTTCCAGATAACTTATATCGTGAGAGAAATTGTCTTTGCTGACTATTTTTCGATTTTTGCCCACTAAGAATCACATAAACAACCCTTCATCATTTCAATTTTCTTTAAATATTCTTTCATTTGTTGCCTACAGCTTGCTTCGACTGTCCGCTTCTTCTGTGTCGTTTATGGATCCTGGAACCCCTAAAATCCGTGTATTTTGTTTCCCGCTATGTTTCTATTAAGAACGTCTTGTCCTGTAATAAACATTTCCTGCAGATCCTTAGAGAGGTCCGGATAATTTAATTCTTCAGTTTCTTATAGCATCCGATTTTTGCACGAACTTAAAAAGAGTGAGTCCTTTTTATTGCGGAATCAGTATGTATCGCAGCTTAATCTTGGTGCAAAAATGTTTCTACTGACTTTTATTACAAAAATGTATGCCAATTAAAATGTGCCTTTTATATCGTCGAGGTCACCATAAAATGCGTCAAGAAAAAGAAATATAGATTGAAATTATAGTTACATTCAACGTGATATAAATCAAAACATCTTAAGATCATATTTAAAAAATTAGGGAGTACTAAAATTAATTTATTTTTACAACATCTATAAAATACTGGAAAAAGAAAGTGGTGGACTTTTTTCTAGAACTCCTAATAGAAATTCTGTTCATAGTTAAAGATTGATTTATCACTTTCTCAAAAGAAAGGACTTGATAAATGGTGGTGCGTTACTGGAGCGAAACTGAGGAGTTTGCTTTGAGGAGGAATTCCAAGGAAAGGATTTCTACCCAGAAAGTTAATTTATGCATCAGTTGGATATTTAAATCTTCAAAAATGAGAACCCACGTCTCTCTTGACTGAATATTACGACTGACCATCTTAGACTGAAAGTAGCTCACTGCAGATAAGGAAAAACATGACTTGGTTGAAAAAATCACAAGGAATTGCGGACTTTTTTATGTTCAGTCGTTCTTCCGTTTCGCAATTCTCCTTAGTGAAGGTTTCAACAATCTATCACAATCTTACGACATACTTTAACAGATGTGGAAAATAAAGAGCCTTTGAAGTTGAAGAGGAACATACTTCAAGTGGGTTTTAGAGTAAACATTTCTAAATGACGCGTTCCTGTTCAATATCGAGCCCTTAGTTTCATCCATTCTGCGTAGTTGGGATTGAGTGAAAATGGAATTCCTTGGTAACAGAAAGTGAATTGATGAAGTGCCTCGAGTTAACCTGCTTTCGGGGCTGCTAGGAGAGGGATTGAGGATTGTGAGGAAGGGGAATAGATGAGGTCACCTTCTCTCCGCAGAAGAAACTCTCAGTCCGCCCCTTCTCTTGCCAATGCACCTGTTATCTTTCCGAGGTGAATTCCTGCCGCAATAACAATCTTATGAGAGTAATAACTATTCCCTTCACCTCGAAGTGAAACGCGGATAACCGCACCGTCATCTCATATGCAAGCATCTCGATTATCTCCGACAAGCAGTCCCACAAGTAAGTGCTCAACGCTTTTCCTCGAAAAGTCAACTACTTCTCATATTCAAGGGCATTGCTTAATATTCAGCTAAGACTTCATTTCTCGATGACACAATTATATCAACTGGTAAGCGCTCCATTTCACGATACATAATTACTAGAGCCATCTTCATTTGTTAACTTACTACGTCTAGAAAATGAGAGGGATCATTCACACACACTTCCAAAACAATGTCCCAGATTATTATGGACCTTGGACATCCAAGGCCAAACTTGAGGTATGAGTTATGAGTATGTTTGTGCAGATGGTCAAAAATATTTTCGGTGCCGCTTATCTGCCGTGACGTAAACGCAGAAATTTATAAAAATCATATCCCTTTATTTAACGATTAATAACATTGAATGTATTCTGGCAGATGATGGTTTTGATGGTCTGAGTGGTGAAGTTACGTACCTGCCACGCATGCCTGTCATACCAAAGCATGCGAGGTTGATAATCGATACATAAAAGTAGCAGATCTATTCAATCTGACAGGAGTTCTATTTTTTTTTTGCTTTATATGTTTCTCTTTAGAGAAAACATCTCATATGTTCAAACATACGGTGGCATTCTCCGTTAGATGCGGAAATGGGTTTGAGGCCATAAAATCTCTGCTAAATGAACAATTTTAACTGTAAACCTTCATTTCAAAACTCGTTAGTATATTAGTACGTGTTTGAAGCTAAATTATGTCAGGCTATTTAATTTATTAGTGCTATTTTACGGATAAATACATCATTTAGCCTTCTTATCAATAATCCTGGTGGAAGCAAAAGAAATCATACACGTTTTTTAGGGAATCTAAAATATACGTAGCCCAAAATGTATTTCATTCTTTGTAATTGGGGAATTCAGAATTTCAGCGCCTCTTTAACATAAGTATCTCTAAACAAGTGGAAAAATCTCTCCTCCAGAGAAATCGTCCGTTTCTGAGAAGATACGAAAAATTTCTCTTCGCGAAAGAATGTTTTATTTCCTCAACAACGCACGTGCTCTGTAATCGCGAAGTCTCCCTTGCCGCAGTTACAAAGATTTAGCATGCTACTCAGGTCTTCTCTCGCACTACTTATTCAGAGTCTTCTATAGTATTGTGGGTTTCCACATTATCAATTCGTTCATTCGAAAATTTTATTTACAACTTCGAGTCGAATTTTGTTCCTCTGCAAATCGATAAGGTAAATTTTCGTTGGGAAGAAAGTTCTTGCAATTCTTTCAAACACTGATGAATGTGTGGGTGTGTATCAAAATGAAAAATAGGCTTGAAGATCCTCGGGAGAAATGAACTTAAATGCGAAGTTTCCATTATAAGATCGAGAGAGGACATTTACAAATGTTCCTCTCTGAATTGGGGAATAAAGGAAAGGAATAATTTATCCGAGGAAGTTTTCGAACCTTAACCCCCTTCCTGCAATACCTATACAAACAGAATTGAAAGGGTTTAGTAAACTGACTATTAACTCTGGAATTGAACATACAGTAGAATAATAAGTAAATCTTTGATTTCTTCTCCGTTTTTTTCGATAACTATTTATCACAACAAAACCAAACTACGAACATCACGCTAGAGTGTGGTATACCCTCGAGACTTCACTGGTATAACTTCAGAAACCACTTCACGACACAATAAACATTCGGCTTAAGGAATAAAAAAACTGCAACCCATGAAAAAATAACTAAATTTTGTCCTCAAAGGGTTGCTCATCCAATGTTTTCTGAAGTCATTTTAAGGTATTTTTTCAGTTTAGGTTTCCAGATAACTTATATCGTGAGAGAAATTGTCTTTGCTGACTATTTTTCGATTTTTGCCCACTAAGAATCACATAAACAACCCTTCATCATTTCAATTTTCTTTAAATATTCTTTCATTTGTTGCCTACAGCTTGCTTCGACTGTCCGCTTCTTCTGTGTCGTTTATGGATCCTGGAACCCCTAAAATCCATGTATTTTGTTTCCCACTATGTTTCTATTAAGAACGTCTTGTTCTGTAATAAACATTTCCTGCAGATCCTTAGAGAGGTCCGGATAATTTAATTCTTCGGTTTCTTATAGCATCTGATTTGCACGAACTTAAAAAGAGTGAGTCCTTTTTATTGCGGAATCAGTATGTATCGCAGCTTAATCTTGGTGCAAGAATGTTTCTACTGACTTTTATTACAAAAATGTATGCCAATTAAAATATGCCTTTTATATCGTCGAGGTCACCATAAAGTGCGTCAAGAAAAAGAAATATAGATTGAAATTATAGTTACATTCAACGTGATATAAATCAAAACATCTTAATATCATATTTAAAAAATTAGGGAGTACTAAAATTAATTTATTTTTACAACATCTATAAAACGCTGGAAAAAGAAAGCGGTGGACTTTTTCTAGAACTCCTAATAGAAATTCTGTTCATAGTTAAAGATTGATTTATCACTTTTTCAAAAGAAAGGACTTGATAAATGGTGGTACGTTACTGGAGCGAAACTGAGGAGTTTGCTTTGAGGAGGAATTCCAAGGAAAGGATTTCTACCCAGAAAGTTAATTTATGCATCAGTTGGATATTTAAATCTTCAAAAATGAGAACCCACGTCTCTCTTGACTGAATATTACGACTGACCATCTTAGACTGAAAGTAGCTCACTGCAGATAAGGAAAAACATGACTTGGTTGAAAAAATCACAAGATATTGCGGACTTTTTTCTTATGTTCAGTCGTTCTTCCGTTTCGCAATTCTCCTTAGTGAAGGTTTCAACAATCTATCACAATCTTACGACATACTTTAACAGATGTAGGAAATAAAGAGCCTTTGAAGTTGAAGAGGAACATACTTCAAGTGGGTTTTAGAGTAAACATTTCTAAATGCCGCGTTCCTGTTCAATATCGAGCCCTTAGTTTCATCCATTCTGCGTAGTTGGGATTGAGTGAGAATGGAATTCCTTGGTAACAGAAAGTGAATTGATGAAGTGCCTCGAGTTAACCTGCTTTCGGGGCTGCTAGGAGAGGGATTGAGGATTGTGAGGAAGGGGAATAGATGAGGTCACCTTCTCTCCGCAGAAGAAACTCTCAGTCCGCCCCTTCTCTTGCCAATGCACCTGTTATCTTTCCGAGGTGAATTCCTGCCGCAATAACAATCTTATGAGAGTAATAACTATTCCCTTCACCTCGAAGTGAAACGCGGATAACCGCACCGTCATCTCATATGCAAGCATCTCGATTATCTCCGACAAGCAGTCCCACAAGTAAGTGCTCAACGCTTTTCCTCGAAAAGTCAACTACTTCTCATATTCAAGGGCATTGCTTAATATTCAGCTAAGACTTCATTTCTCGATGACACAATTATATCAACTGGTAAGCGCTCCATTTCACGATACATAATTACTAGAGCCATCTTCATTTGTTAACTTACTACGTCTAGAAAATGAGAGGGATCATTCACACACACTTCCAAAACAATGTCCCAGATTATTATGGACCTTGGACGTCCAAGGCCAAACATGAGTTATGAGTATGTTTGTGCAGCTGGTCAAAAATATTTTCGGTGCCGCTTATCTGCCGTGACGTAAACGCAGAAATTTATAAAAATCATATCCCTTTATTTAACGATTAATAACATTGAATGTATTCTGGCAGATGATGGTTTTGATGGTCTGAGTGGTGAAGTTACGTACCTGCCACGCATGCCTGTCATACCAAAGCATGCGAGGTTGATAATCGATACATAAAAGTAGCAGATCTATTCAATCTGACAGGAGTTCTATTTTTTTTTTGCTTTATATGTTTCTCTTTAGAGAAAACATCTCATATGTTCAAACATACGGTGGCATTCTCCGTTAGATGCGGAAATGGGTTTGAGGCCATAAAATCTCTGCTAAATGAACAATTTTAACTGTAAACCTTCATTTCAAAACTCGTTAGTATATTAGTACGTGTTTGAAGCTAAATTATGTCAGGCTATTTAATTTATTAGTGCTATTTTACGGATAAATACATCATTTAGCCTTCTTATCAATAATCCTGGTGGAAGCAAAAGAAATCATACACGTTTTTTAGGGAATCTAAAATATACGTAGCCCAAAATGTATTTCATTCTTTGTAATTGGGGAATTCAGAATTTCAGCGCCTCTTTAACATAAGTATCTCTAAACAACTGGAAAAATCTCTCCTCCAGAGAAATCGTCCGTTTCTGAGAAGATACGAAAAATTTCTCTTCGCGAAAGAATGTTTTATTTCCTCAACAACGCACGTGCTCTGTAATCGCGAAGTCTCCCTTGCCACAGTTACGAAGATTTAGCATGCTACTCAGGTCTTCTCTCGCACTACTTATTCAGAGTCTTCTATAGTATTGTGGGTTTCCACATTATCAATTCGTTCATTCGACAATTTTATTTACAACTTCGAGTCGAATTTTGTTCCTCTGCAAATCGATAAGGTAAATTTTCGTTGGGAAGAAAGTTCTTGCAATTCTTTCAAACACTGATGAATGTGTGGGTGTGTATCAAAATGAAAAATAGGCTTGAAGATCCTCGGGAGAAATGAACTTAAATGCGAAGTTTCCATTATAAGATCGAGAGAGGACATTTACAAATGTTCCTCTCTGAATTGGGGAATAAAGGAAAGGAATAATTTATCCGAGGAAGTTTTCGAACCTTAACCCCCTTCCTGCAATACCTATACAAACAGAATTGAAAGGGTTTAGTAAACTGACTATTAACTCTGGAATTGAACATACAGTA
>KZ308992.1:5096348-5125022 GCA_000376725.2 Ladona fulva
ACCCTAAGCATCTGTAGAAAAAGAGGAAATAGTTCATACATTTCTACAAGAAATGCGTTTTTCAAGCAAACTATCGATAAATTAAGTTACTGCGTTGAAAATTAATTTCATAAAGTTTAATTTAATTTTTCATGTTTACCTCTATTAAATGCAACCAGATATAGTTGGTTTGAATCGATTGATTAAATAATAATAATAATTTCTTTAAAAACGAAATCGTCTCTCACGGACCATGTTTTCATCATACTGAATTATACGAGAAGCAAATTCATAATATTTAATATTGAATTTTATTCTGAAGTTCTCTAAGCAAAAGCTTAATCTCTGTGCAGGATAGTTAAAACTATATTTCTTTATACATGCCAATGAAAATTGTCTTTTGCACTTAAATTACCCTGAGAAATCGCTAGTAAGATGCTAATGTGAACGAATTTATTCTATAAGTATTCTTTACTTTCTATTTATCGAAAAATTAACTCTATTATTTCGCTTTCAATTAAAATTCATACATACAGAGGACTTTATAATCAATATGAGTTGGCCGGATATCGTGGAAAGCCATGACAAAGTTCTCAATAAACACAAAGTACTTCGTAACTTTCACAAATTATTTTATTTTACGACCGGATTCGGCCTAAGCACGGTTATCATCAGGTATACTTAAGCAGAAAAGAAGCCTTTTATACATGTCAGTGGTTGTTTGTTGTTAGGGGATAAAATAAAACAATTTGTGGAAGTCACGAAGTAGTGTGTGTTTATTGAGAACCTTTTATAGAGGACTTTATTACACGAAAATTGAGACTATGAACTCCCATCTTACATTTAACCTATTATGTATCTTAGGTTGAATCATAAATTTTTTAGCGCTATTTCTCGCGCTTAAATTTTATCTCAATACTGCGATACTTAATTACAACTTAACGGGAATGATTTCAACTGATTCACTTCTGTGAGGAAATTTTAATGGATAGATGAGGAAATGACCTAATACTTTCGTCACGTTTTTTCTACAAGATTAAAGAGTATGGGAATATTCTATTACTAATTGCTTGAAACTTTCTAAAGATTAACACTTTTCCTGACTGAGATCATCATCGCTTCGAACGGTATTTCTCAAAAATAACAGAACTAAATTCTCGCGAAATCTGAGCTCAATGAGAGAATGGAGAAATGACGCTAGAGGTGAGTCTTACAATGTGAATCAACAACCGTAATACCGTTCGCAGTTCCTTTCGTCGCTTATCGTATTTTATCCACGCTTCCTACGTACTCCGAGCTTCTCCATTCGGATTTCATCACTGTTGAGTTCAGCCTGTAGATGTGAAATTATGCGGGATTTGGAAGGAAATTATTCACTACCCAAATATTTGACAATCATACGCAATCAACTATCTGCATTCAAAACTCGTGGCGAATCATCACTCTGGCTGATAAAATGTTACAATAACGAAATCTACGTGACTCAGCCACACTTCGAAGAAAAGAGAAGATAAAATGATTATTTTTTAATTTCCTCTTCTTATGCTACCCAAAACAGTCCCAAACGCGTTTGAGACATAAACATTCAGTGTAGTATCCCTAAAAACTGAAACAGGTCCATCCTTAAGAAATATGTATAGGGAAATAATAAAGTTATTAGTATCTCAGTGCAATGAGTGACATCAATATTTGGTTACGTATCGTCCCTTTACATGGCATTGAAATGAGATTGAGAATCAATAAAAACCCAGTCCAATTAACCTCTTTTCAATCAAAATATAGATTTATGAGTCTGAACAGAATCTTCATCTGCCTGTGCACATCTAGTTTGTTGCCGAAACTGAAGTGTGTAGAGAGAAGCTTTTATGGATACTACATGCTCTTGGAATGAGTTACTTTTCAAGAATGTGTGCAGTAAACTTGAGAGCCATTAACGGCTGAATTTTGAAAGAGAGTAGTAGTATTGTTAAAAGTGCATCAACAGCTGAGATCATTTCGCACGTAGACCCCCACCGGGAATCGAACCAGGGACCGCTTTCCAGGGACCAGGAACCCGTTGCCCATTTGACTATCCGGGAACCCTAAATAATAGCTCAAATAGATTCTAATTTTAAAGCCAGTATAATTCTAGGAACCAAACACTAAAATTTTGTTATCAGATAGTATATAGTAGTATAGTATCCTCACTCAACAAGAGAATGCTCATTTTCTTCCCCTGAGGATGACAGCATTGCTACTAAAATGCGCATTTGGAGATTCCTAGAAGGCCGGTTAATCCGTTTCCTTCCCTTGTTTCCTGTTTCGGTCTCTTAAAGTAAGGAGCGAAGCGCCAAAGAACCGGCTATTGGAGTGTTTTAAACCTCAAATTCATTAACAGCCGTTTTCCAATTTTTCTTTCCTTACATGCCAGGGATATGTAGGAGATGAATAACAAATATCGTCTGTAGTAATCGGGTAGAAGGAAAGAAATATCGATCAAACACCGGCTAGAAAAAATAGACACAGAATAAATGAGACTGCTGACTCATCTCATACATAGTAGTAGTATTGTTAAAAGTGCTTCGGCAGCTGAGGTCATTTCGCACGTAGGCCCCCACCGGAAATCGAACCCGGGACCGCTTTCACCGAAGTCGAACGCGTTGCCCACTTGGCTATGCGGGAGCCTATCTCATACACAAATAGCGAGATTTATTCGTATACGTCCTTAAATCCAAATCTTTAAATACCCTCAGCATATAAATACCCCGGAGAGGTGAGCATTTCCTATTTATTCCAGTCTTAGACGCGTAAACACCCAGGAATCTTGAGATCGAAGTGTGGTGAAAGGTTTTAAAATGTTGTTTTACGTTAGAAACGCTGAACCGCAAATATCGGAAGTGTACGGTCACAAACTGATGGAGCAAAACGTTCCCCTTTCTTCGCCTGAATTCCCGGAAGTCGGCCATGATCACGTGTTGTGGCGGTGTTCATTGCCACAGGATTTTAAATGCTGAAAAACTGACCGCAAAAACAATATCTGGTCGAAGACTTGGAGTGAACAAAGTCAACGAGTTGAGCCAGTGCTCGATTTGGTATTCAAATAATTGTTGAGAGAATCTAACGAGCGTCTGAGCTAATATAAGAAGAACTATGGACTAAAAACTAAACCTTCCTGAATCACATTACGAAGTAATTTCGTATCAATCGAGCGCTTGTCTCTACATTAAATTTTCCTTAAATCTTATTTAGCGTTTTAATCGACTGAATAATCTAAATGGCATCGAATCCATGGTCATCAGCAAAATGCGACATGTGTTGTGGAAAAATGTTCTATTTATACGGATCAAAAACAATTTTTCGGTGATTATTCTTGTTTCGGGGGTGATTTTTTATTTCACATTGTTAGTGGTCATAGTTAGCCATAAATCCATAACTCGTCCCTGGTGTTCCCAACTCCAGGCGATGTCTACATCTATATCTACATTAGTACCCTGCAAGTCGCCTTTCGGCGTGTGGCAGGGGGTGCAAGCACCATGAATTTACTGAATTTACTTCGCTAATCTACTACTTTCGCGTATCGTTCGCGGAAAAAATGAATTCTTGATGTCAATGTCTGTATGACGAGCAATTTTACAATGATCCTCCATGATGGCGAAGTCTCCTGAAGAGAAGAGAAGACAAGGACACGGGTGGACAAAGTACGGAACGCGAAGAATCGGAGAATGATAACCAGCATTAAGCAAATATCTAAGTAATACTGAGTCATTTTATTAGATGAATTTACTATTTATCCTGAGTTTCAATGAGGAGATCTCGAATTCCAGAATCATGAGTTTCACACATCGAAACTATTCATATCTATTCGAAAGCCGCTAGCCGAAAGATTCTACAGAAGTAAGTCCCTCTGCTTCCCGCCGAATAATTGGATTGCCCCCCCCCCCCTTTGCAAGGAGAGACTTAAACGATGTTTTTTCAAAATAAAAGTAATGCATTTAAAGTAAACCTTTATAATCTAAAGTGCAGTAAATAGATGTCTCCTGTCTCTTGATTGGATCATGTGCCTTCAAATTCCCCACTCAATTACTTTTCCTTTACTTCTGGATAGCTAATCCCTCCCTTCAATCTTACAACTTATGTCTTTCTTATCCTCTCTACCTTTCCCCTTAAATTCCACCGACAATTAATGTCTTAAGAATCCATTCCCTCTCTATAGATGACACACCCATTTCCTCTGCCTCCGCTTCATTTTGTCCATCAAAACCCTCACTTCTCCCACCATTTCCATTTCCTACTTTGTTATCCCATCAATCCAACTCATTCTTTCCATTCTACGACACACCCACATCCCGAATTCACGCAATCTTATGATGTACGTATTCTTACTAGGATACACGTTTCTTACTTATGGAGTAAAACATTATAGAGACTAAAGATTTTACCAAACTTACAGATACCTTCATCAATGCACTCCGTCATCGGTTGCCTTCGCTTCGTGAAAGCTTCAAGAACACCTCCGGATATCTTCCAATGATACTCAGTTTTCTCGATTGAATATTATTAAAACAATATTAATAGGTTCCTGCTACCATTCCCTAATGAATGGGATATATTTCATTAGTATTTTGGTACAGAACAGAGAAAAATGTATCTTGCATTTACTTTTGTCTTGTCTTGTTTATGGCTGTGAAATTATGAAAACCACGAAGGTATGAGTAATGCTCAGTAATGGCATTGATTAAGGTCTCTCCTTTTTGAATGCTGTGAAAAGTGTTACCTGAAGTGTCACTGTGCTTCACGTACATGGACTTGTTCCGCTTGTAGTATTTTGTCTCGGTGGGAAAAGCGATAGCAAACCACCTCACTCCTCATTTTGCCTAGTCGCCTCAGCCCCATCCCCGAAGCTTTTCGTAGCTGATAGTGGTAGGGATGAGGTTTAAACCAGCCTTCGGGCTGAAGAATGTACTTACAATATTAACTGATAATATTCCATCAAGACCTGTGTCTAGATTCATGTCGATATATGTAATTGGCATGAATATGTTGTATATTCATGAATACCAGGACGATATTTTGAATTTTAATTCATTTTAATTAATAATTTGAAATCTAAAATATGAACACTTTCTGAATGCACACAAACAAGTGAAAACAGCGACTCTAAAAAATGCGGATGAAGCAGCATTCCGATACAATCCAAGCGATATCGCTCGAATCGGGTCTGTAATAAAAGTAAATTCTGACCCTTGTGGAAAGCATCAGGCATAATAGTACACTGAAGTCAGGTTTAAATGCGGAGAAGATGACGCTCACTTTGAAGATCCAAGTCCTACACTCGCAATCCAACTTAGGAGTTCAGTTTATGCCGGGAGAACAATAGATATGAATCGGCCACTTGAATCGATAATTACCGAGGCAACGCCCTCTTCTGGGGGAGAACGCGCATATTATTAACTCTTCCCCGGCGCAACTAAGCGCGTTAATAACGGCTCTATCAATTGTTCTCGGCCGAATAAGGCCAGGAAAACACTCGAGGAATGACGAAATATTCGCCGAGGGCTTTTTTTCATCCAAACGGTATTTTTAATACTTAATACTCTTACGTGATAATTACAATGATGAAAAATATCGATCATGTCTGAAAAATCATCAGCTCGAAGGCTGGTTGGGTTCTCAGCCCATCTTAAATTTGCAGCCAAATCTTTTAATAAGGATTGAGGCGCACTAAGCAAAATTAAATAACTGTTCAAGTCACTAAAAAGATTTTTCGAGAAAAACAATTTTATGCTGAAATCACCAAGAATGGTTTTTCCTAGTATAGAAACGGATGTAATCTTCACTTTTAATCCTCATTTTGGTGCGAAATCTTTGTATTCGTCATAAACTAAGAGGAAAAAAAATTAAAGGAGTCCGCCATACCGTTCCTGTTTTACGATCATTTAAGAAAAAACTTAAGAATAAAATTCCACCGGTATTTCTGGGAAAAGAAGAAATCTCTGCTTCGATAGCCAATTCATTCAACTGCTAAAAAGTTGGAGCAAAATATAAGTATAATTCGGAACTTGCGCATTCAACTGCAATTGCAGGCCTACTTTATAAAAATACTAAGAAATTGACAACGTTTAACGTTTACGAGCTCGTAATAAGCTTAGCAGGAAGGTAAGATAAGATCAAGACAATTTCGTAGATTATTAAAAACAGAGATAAAAATTTTGCAGAATTGCACTTCCTCTTGCGACAAAGTTTTCAAGTTGAAGATGAATTCTACAACATTTTGAAAGTAATAAAAGACTTTCTTTGGCAAAGAAAGAGCTTAATCGTTAAATTATTTTATAAAATGTTGTAGCCAATTATTATCACAAAACCACTGATATTAAATCTTATTAACTCCTAACTAGTAAACGTTATCCAACTAAAATACGGTATTTCGTAGCTATAACGCGTTAGCACTTCTGACGATAATACATAATTATCTGAAATGTTCACACTGGATAGAAAGATACAATGAAGGTGATGATATTGACTATAACCATTCTCATCAATCTCGGGAAATGGATTGTAATAGTCCATCGAGGACTTCCGTGCTGGAAGCTGCGAGTTTTTCATAAATATTTACCTTTGGGCATTCCGCATGGACCTTTGGTGCGCGAGTTGTCGAGGAAATCGAGTTGGTACATCCTGGCCTGAGGATAGGTAAGCGCCACGTGGGCGTGGGACTCGAGCACCGACGCCAGCACCAATAGCACCACCGCCGCCGCTCGACTGGGCGCCATCGTGAATCTGCGAAAGAGAGGAAACTGTGAGAACGTTGATGGGAATTGCAACGGCTTTCTAAAACCCGCACAATGACAGATTTCGAATAATTACGCTGATAGACCATTGAACGTCATGGGCACAAACCTGAGTTTGGTAGGGTATTCGCCCGAAAACTTAATTTAATTTAACACCCCAGAAATTGAGCTCAGGCTATATGGCGGTTGATACTTTATTTAACATAATGCAGCATTTTAATCGTCGAAAGATAAAACAAGGCAGTATGCCATACCGCACTTCTCTCCTCACTAGCATACCTTCGATATTCAATAACGAGGCAAATCTATAAATAAGGCAGGGCTTTCCTGCTTGTAAAAGATAAAGAAACCTTTCTTCATGCAAGCAAACTCAAAAAGTAGAGAACAAATCCGGAGACATGCTAGATTCGATAGTATGGAATATGCTTTCAAGGCCCAACTGGTAAGTAAGAAGGTAAGTAAAGTATGGTAAACAACAGGAACGGCTACAAAATTTCATCATTATCATATCATTGATGCGTGTAGGTTATGAATCGTCAAGAATTCCTAAAGAAATGTATGAATTGCAAGTGTTCTACGGCTTTCGACGCTTCTTGATTCCCGATTTCCCTCTATTTCAATCCAGCCAGTCACTTTTGTCCTTCTATATTATAGTCACACCTTTCCACCAAGTTCCCGCTTGAAGCCATAGCTTCCTTCTCTCATAGGGAATCCAAAGCCGCTTGGGCCATCTTAAATCCTCCATGCTCTCCAGGTGACCACATTAGCCAGTTTCTCTCTATGGTGCCCATGATTGTTCACTCCACTTCCATTTGTCCTCGTATTCTTTCATTGCGGTTCAATCTTGATACACCACTACTTCTTCTCCAGAAATCCATCTCCAGGGGTAATGGCCGTCTCCCTGCTGTTTGTTAGCTTCCCACGTTTCCGCACTATACACGTATGTAACTGTGCTCTCTAGGATTGACCGCTAAATCAGTTTTTAAATTTTCTTCGTAATTTCCCTATTCTATAGAAGAGAGTTGAGCAGTCGTATCACTATTTTGCCTTGTCCTATCTAATTATTCACGTCATCAGTGCTTTTACTGCTCATCGACAAAGCAACCCCCAGACATTTATAAGCTTTACATCCTCTGATCTCTCCTGACTCGATATCTAGATCCTCTAATTTTTCTTCTTCCACCCTTAGGTATTCAGTTTTTACTATATTTCTGTGCAGTCCCTAAAAATCATATTCTATTTTTAACTTCCGAAGCGCGTTGGATAAATCATCCTAATCCGTAATAATGACCTGATCGTCAGCGAACAATAGAGTATATAAAATGTCCTTACCAATCATCACACCCATTCCTCTACGTTTCCAATTTCTGTTTTTAAGAGCCTCTTTAAGATATATGTTTAAAATAACAGTGGTGATAAGGTGCAACCTAGGCAAAGCCCCTTTGTTACTAGAAACTCGGTTGATACTTTATTACCTCCCTAAATCATATTGTTACCATTTTTATACAATTCTTTAATAGCCCTTGCGTTCAGTGTTCACATACCATTCCTCCGTAAAGCGATCCATAACTTGTTTTGTGAAAAGGTATCAATCATATGCCTTACATAGATCAAAGAAAACCAAGTGAGCCGTTAATCCCCTGGCCATTCTTTTTTCTACTACATTTAGGTTGAATATTCCGTCAGTGCGGGATCGTATGTACCTGTCTAAAATCATTTTGCTCTTCTGAGTCCTTTAATTCCACTTTAATTCTATTTTTTTTATACGGCAGTATAGTCTGGCAAGATAAGACAGAACACTTATTTAACAGAACACGGGATAGTCGACACATTTTCATGTTTCCTTTTCTGAAAACTGACGTAATCTTAGCTTTTTCCACACTTATCGGTACTTGGTCCCTTCTTAGGCACTTATTAAATATTTTTCAACCAAACGTGGTGGGGCTGCTTTTGTTAACTCGATGAATAAACTGTCTAGGCCTACTAGTTTACAATTGTTCATATTTTTCAGTGCTTTGGAAACCTGGGTATAGGTTGGATATAATATTCTTCAGCCGTGTTCCTTCTGTACCACTTTGAAGCAATTGTAGTAGTTTTTCTAGTCTTCCATGCGGATGATATTAATCCCTGCAGGGTCTCTATTTTGTGCCAGCAATATTTTAAGGGTTTTCCAGGTTTTTTTTTCGAGTGTTTCCAAATATTTCTTTGTCTTCTCCAGTATTTTGCCATACTTGATTCTTTGCTTTCTTACTCATCCTCTGTACTTCTTTCTTCTTACTTCTGTATTCCCAAGGATCTTCATCTCTCTTCGCGGCCAGCCACCTATTATTGGCAGTCTGTTTTTCTTCTACTGACTTCTCTATTTTTTCATTCAACCATAATTTATTTTTCTTAATTTTTATTTTACGTTACTGCTTTTCGCCCAATACTTCAAATTCTGCCACATATATCATTTTCTTGACAGCTTCGTATACATTTCCTACCAATTCATCACACAGGTTAGTTAATGTTGATGCAAGTCTGAGTTTTTACTGACAGCAAGTGGAATCGTCTTGTGAACTTTGTAGATTATATTGTACATTCACCGCATTCGTTTCGCTTCCGAAGACCTTTCTAATTGCCTTAAATGGTAGAAAGATTTTTGTTCTCAATAAATGGTGATCTGATCCGCATTCTGATCTAAAGAAATGCTTTTAAAAAACATTTCCTAAATACCATTCTAATATCTTTCTTCCGGGTTATGTTTCTGCGTGTTAAAGGCGTAGTAGTAGTACGCCGATCATTGTAGTTTTAATTATTGATGATGTGTTAAAGGCGTCACTCGGGAGCATTCGGGAGTTAATTCAAAGTAAGCACTCCATTACGGAGCGCGAAAAAACGGGCATTATTTTCGTTCTACCTGTGATAAAATACCAACCTGACGTAAAAAAAATGTATACTATGTTTGAACGCAAGATAAAACATGTTAAACTGTGGAGTTATTTATCCGTGGGATCGCTGGTTTAGTTTTTCTCAGACTCCAAACTCGAGCATCTATAGTAAAAGATCCGACAGTAAGTTCCCCATAGGAGTCTTAAATTGGAGACATTTACGCTGGAATAGGCAACGTCGCTCACTCTGAAGTACGATTCTCCATTGCGCGAGATGATTAACGGCCAAAAATAATTAATTAACATTCGGACAATCCGGGGTTTTTCTATTCCACTTTCATTTATTTATATAATCGGTAATCGATATGAACTCATGATTAATTTTTTCTCTTATTTCATCTCTTCTCCATTAAATTACCTCATTTCCTATTTTTTCTTTAGCTTTCCGAAAGTCTGCCTGATCGATAATTATTCGAATTTTCTTGTTTATTATTTCTTTCATACTCTCATAATTAAAGCGTACCATTTCTTTTAATATTGTAAGTATTTTATACTGAACATTTTCTTTATCCTTAAAAGTTTAATCCCAGAACTTTCCCCGCGGACTTTAAACAATATTACTTGTTTCTATTTTCCATTTCCATACTTCAAATTGTACTTTTTCAACGAAATTCTACTTGAAATCGCTGTTATTCATTAAAACCTAAACGTTAATTTGAAGAACATTTATTAAATTTGATAATTTAGATAAGACACTTCCTATCTTAATGACACGCCAGCATAATTATAAAGATAGGTTAATTCTTTCACATGAAAAGTCCTCCGCTTCATAATAACTACTCGAGGTTTTCCTTTCAATTCATGTACCTAATTAGTTGAACGATTTCATGATCCATAACAACCCGTTTCGAATGAATGTAGGTGAAATTTCTCCTTGAGAAGGTGGAATTCCCATGTACCCCCTTTCTTTAAAATTATGTATGTACATCGCATACTAATTAAAATGAACAGTTACAAAAGCATACGAGCAAATCAATCTGCCAATTAAAATCTTCTACATCTTCATAATCTCGATCGTCCGTAAAGTGTAAAATTTTTAAATTTTGAGGAATTCGTTCCATTATTTTCCATCTTGTCTTTCATCCATCCGCAAAAATAATTTCTAATGACTCTAATATAAAAGTGGACTTAATGAGGCTATTAGTAAAATAAGCGAAACGTTATCGCTCTGTTTCCTTAAATTCTCACATAAAGCAACGTGAAGTAGAAAATCACAAACAATACGACTCTACCACGATCCTCTTAATGATTCTTGATAATAATTTGTATCAGTTAGTCGTTCCCATCTCGAATATGGGTCGATTCTTCTCTTCATGGATGGAGTGTGATTTCCTGAAAAGTGTATTGCTTCCAACGGATTCTGACATCATCGTTATCATATGCTAAAAGATGACGCATAGTTAATGGCCGCTATCATTCATCACACGTATTAATTAGCGGGCTAGTTTTACATTTAAGCAATAATGTTAATGCTTCTGAAAAGGCCATTGACTTCATTATTAAGATATATTAAAGAATTTCAAAAGAAGGGCAATCATGAAATTCGACAAATCTCTATGGTAGTGTGTCATCATTAATTCTAATATTGTAATATTATTATAAATATATATAAATTCTAATATTCTGAATCGGAGCTTGGATGAGTCAGAAGATTGTTTTTATCGAATTTATACATTTCTGATAGAGACAAAGCCACGTTATTCCACTAGTTCATGAGTTAAAATAATTATCTCAAATTGCCGGTTGATAAAATTTACTTCTTCTACTTGAGAAATATTCCAAACTAAATTTTTTAATGAAATAATGAAAGAAAACTTTGTACTTCATTATATCATTATGTCGTTCCACAAAGTACGGCCAGAAACGATTGATTATAAATTTTTAACGTATCCTTGGAAGCATCTTAGAATAAGTATTGACAATAACTGCTTCGATTCTTCTTGTGAGGACAGCTAAGGAAAATTCTACTGTACACGTATGTACCCCATTGAATGTTTATCACAAATGTTTCCAAATGTATAATATACCTAATAATCTACTCTACATCGAGTGCGGATTACTCTATAATAATATATATTAACGCCCATTGTATCGATCACCCTGAAAAAAATTGGTAGGTAACGGTATTCCGGTTTCGACTAATTTTTACTCACAAACAGACTACCGGTTCCGACGTAAGAGCGTCATCAACTGGTCCGATAAATCAAATACTTTACGTATGTAAATTAAATTAAAATAAACACTGTTTTTGAAAAAAATTTGTCGATACCGGAATACGGTATGCAATTCCTTTCCCTAAGAACGATACAGCTACGTTTCACGAGTCCATTTCAAAATTCAGTAGTTATGATTGCGTTACTTCAGATTCGAGAGCCTTAACGATGGGCACCGCTTTCTTTAAGAGCCGTGGTTTTGCGAGCGCCTAAGTTTTACGGAAGTTTGCAACATAGTTCAGCTTAAAGAATAGTTCGAGGAAATGCATATGTTACTTCCGGAGCACTTTTTATACGGAATTCTATTCATCATTTAAAAAATTATTTTGTTACGCGAATTTCACAAATATATTTTAACTAGCTGAGGCGCCCGTTGATTCTCAACGGGGTAAATAGATGCTGGATTAAATATAGTAAACCTATTTGTACATAAGAGAAAATAACATCTCGCATCTTAGTTTAGTCCAATGGAACAGGTTATTGAAAACAAAAATTTTCTAATCAAAGTTCGAGTTTGAAATCTACAATCAACAATAAGAATGTGAATCATTATGGAATTTCCCTCTTATTATTTACGTTTCAAAGTAATGTGTAAGTTTGCATGATTTTCAACTTCCGGTTCTGCTAAATTTAATCGTAAAATTGTCAAGAGTCCGAACTGATAAATAAAAAGTTACTCCTACATCTCCACTAATTTATTACGGTGCTACGCATGTTTGTTGCCCCTGTAATTCATCATTACAAATTGTTCGTGACTGATATAATTAAAATCTCTGAAAATTTTCCTCCTCTTCATATCGTCATTTGCTTCTAGATGGGCCAAAATACAAATGCATTCTTATGGGAAAATGCATGAACTCAGAATCAACAATCTCATTGGTCGTCAGGGGGACGGGTTGTTTACAACCTCAAAATCTCACAAAATATTCGCATATTTTATCTAAATTCTCGCAATTTCGAAACAAAAGCTTTATTCTACGACAATAATAAGAATCTGTATTCAATTTTCCTTCTTTTGGTACTTATTTTAATTCTATACAAATATTCCTTCTAATTTAATTTTGCAAAAGAAATAAAGTCTGTACCCGATAAAATCAAACTTTACTTGTATTTCTTATGGAAATCTATCTGAACGATCTTAGTTCAAACCAAGCAAATTTTGCGAATGAGAAGTTGATAGTACTTCCTTCCGGCTCACGGAGAACACGTATGCAAAGTTTGATGCAAATCGGACAAACGGTGTGGACTCCAATCGTGGACAAACAAACAAACACACAAACACACAGAATTTCTGCTTTATATATATAGATTATACGATCAAATGATTAATTCAGTATCTCACTAGAAACTAAACGGTAAATTACATCTATTAGAATATTAAATCAAATAACACCTACAAAAAAATATACACAAGATATATACAGACAAGTTTCGTAGATATTCTTATACACTGAAAATATACCCATCTACCAAAACAATAACCTATGTTGCCCACACGGATTCCGGAAATACGAATATCAGTAATATATAAATAGACAACGAGTCATTTGCAGAGAAAGAACTTATAGCATTAAAAACAGGCCAAATCAATTAACCATGCCGATGGAAAAAAGAGAAAAAGCTATTGGCACAATTTTAGGGCTCTATGTATAAGTCTGGCTCTGTAGAATAGGTAATGTGACAATTACTTTCTGTACAGAAAGAGGGAACCATCTGGTGCTCGTGATTTATCCGAACACCGTTTAGACTCTCGTTTCTTGCATTGAAACTTACAATGTCTTTGTACTTCATCAATGATATAACACTAACATTAACAACATGAATCATAGATGGAAACAGGTAAAATTCAGAACTTTTGCAATCCAATGTTAAAAATTAGCATGTAAGATTTTCATTGGGAAATATCAACGCACAATTTTAAAATATGTACCGACAAAAAGAGATCTACTAATTTAGAGCGAGCAAGCTTGAGTTAGCATTAAGAAAAATGTGCTTTGAGGATATACTTCCCAGATTTTTCTACAGGAAGTTAAAAAACCCGATAAATGAAATTTTTTATCGTGATGACAGGTACGGTAGCTGGGAGAAGCAAAGTATAATAGGTAATAAAAGATCAACAGAAATGTAAATCTATGAAATATCACAATCCCTCAGTTATATGAATCAATTAGCCCTGTTACTTCCACGATTTCATTGATAAAGGTGAATGTCGAATACATTTACTCATTCATTGCCAATAGAATGATTTTATAATTGTCAGCAAGTTGGTGAAGAGTTTTTCTTAAGGTCGTCAACTTTCTCCTCCACCCACGCCTCCGTGTCAATCGGTGCCACGGTCACCGGAAATCAGAAGGCGTAAAAGAGCCAAGAGATGAGAAATCGCGTTGTTTTCGTAGTCAAAGGGGAATCTTGAATCAACGCGGAACCTCATCCCATTGACATGATTATTCAGGAATTCGCCTCCATCCCTAAGCAGGTGGTAAAAACCACTGTCAGCTTCAACCTTCTTGCACTACCCTGCGCATCTGATTACGGAAGGTGCTCGATCAATAAGAAAGGAAAATAACCTACGAAATAACGAAACTGAAAAAGTGCATCGAGATGCTAAGAGATAATATAGTAACAGTAAATTGAAAGCACGAGGTCTCGTGTTCCTAACAGATATCCGGAAGTAATCAAGGAAGTCCTTAAAACAATAATGGGAAATATCTGGGAATTAGCAATGTTTCAGGAAGGTATCTTTACTGAATGTCTTGCAGAAAACTCTCAATTATTGAGAATCTTGATGATATCACAACATACTTTCCCAAGTGCATTCAGATGGAATGATTCTCTTTTGGAAAATTAAAAAAAAAAATATTTACCACTGTCCTTCAGAGTTTCACATTTCCGAATTCCCTAAGAGTCAAAGATGTTGTTTCACGCTCAACATAATACACAAGAGTTGTATCCGTAGATGTTTCCCTCGTAAGAAAATAGCAGAACAGTTACTGAGAAAACAAATTTAAATACCTCATTCCCTTGGATGAGTCACAAGGACACCTATGGATTCTAAGCCCAGACATGGACGTTATACTAAGCAGTACATTTATTAGCAAATCTCATTTTTAAATCCAAATTTAAGCTTTCATCGTCAAAAAATGATTACTCAAATGGCATACTGACGTTGTTTAAATCGTTACGTAATTTTGGTAAGCTTTAAGTTCTTCATCACCGACGTTAAAATATTTCCGGATGAATAAACATGTTCTGTAAGTTAACAATGCTTCAAGAGATCAAGAAGCCAATAAGTACTCGAGTTTTCGTGAGCAAGTATCTAAAAGTATACTTACTCTTACTCTACAGAATTGTTTCCCAACATTTCTACCTGAAGGAAACGTCTTTGTATTTACGTTCCGCCAAAACGCCCACAGATACGGACGAAGTGATTTCCCTCCTGTAAAACGAGCACTTCATTATTCGACAAACAAAATACGACGCTTACGGTTCGCCAGGAGAGCATTTCTTAATATTTCTGAGCTGAGGATACGCTTCAATACGTCTTAACCAACTAATCCTTGCGTCATGCAATGCGCGTGAAATCATTGCTACAAAAACGATAAAATGCCGGCTGACTGATAAAAATAATTGAGAAGCTTAGAATATCTTGCACCAGAGATATAATGAAATAACAGCGATGCATCTTAGAGAGAAAAAACACGAAACCTTGAGTGAAACAACCGCTTAATAAGCGGAAGGAGACGCAACTAATTAGGAGCGACTGATGGGAGAAAATATTCAATGAGCTCATAAAGGTTTCTTAGCTCTTCCTCAATTCCTGAGATAGTGTATTCGGAATCAAGTGCCTAAAAATAAGAATAATCCTACATTTGCAAACTCAAAATATTGGAAATATGTTCAATATATTTAAAGATGTTAGAAGTAAAGAGCAAAAGGACAGCGGAAATAAAAATAATAAGTAAAATCCAAAAAACGAAATACTTAATATTTCAATGGACCGGTATCTCTGCCATTATAAATAGCGAAATTTCATCGAGAACAAAAATCCACTGAGGGATGAAGGGAATCAAGGAAAAGGTGAAGTTGAACAATGATAGATCGACTACAGCATAATTGCCTTTAGCATATTACATCGATACGAGTTTTCTTTTCTACGTTAGCTAGCTATCTCAATGAATACACTCTGGGGTGCAAAAATAAGAGTTCTTTCCTTTAAACTGAGCTCTCACTGCCAACTGAAAGAGATCCTACCCAATATACATGAGATTTAATCTCGTGGCATCTTCCTTGAAAAATTATTCCTCTCGAAAAGTTAAGAAAAGGCCTTTCTATTGACGAATTCATAAAGAAATATTCCAGGATTTGGTAATGTTGAGTGGCGTGATAGATAATTTCGCATCAAAAGCTTTAAGAGTTCATCAGATATGGCATTCATTTATTTTAATACAAAACCGTGTATCATTAGCAAGGGCCTTTCCACGATTATCGGACAGGCTTTGACCTCTATTTTTTTAAGTTCTGGAAACTTTTATACTGGGACTCTTCTACACGAAACTCTTTGCAGCAAAGTTTCATCTCAGGAAAACTTTCTGCTGAGTTATTGATTTTTAAATTTTGAAAATGTTGCAAAAATCTGCGAGCATGCTTCATTTTTTGGAGCCAGTCATTTATTGGTAGAGATAGAATGTATATTTAAAAATATATTCCTGAAAGTTCCATTTTTTACTAGTGTTTAAATTTGCCATAAATTGTTTAATACTACATTTAACAAATTTGCATGCAAATCACCGGAATTTGAAATTCATCTGCAGATTCTACGGTCTTTTTTCTATTGAAAAAACATTTAGCAAATAAAAATAATAGAAAAATAAAGTCAAATTATCTGATTTTCCATGGAATTTAAACAAAATTATTTCCAAATGCCCCCAAAAACATCCATTGACTAGACGATTGAGGGGATGGCGTTAACAATGGCAACAGACGATCACACACAACCATACACTAAGCGGAAAAATCCGGAACTCGAACTAATTAGAAGATCTGCGTTTTATGCATGTATGTACGAGGACTCGTAGATGAGGGTTACAGATAAAAGGAGAGAAAACAATTGTACTCCGGTGCGAAGCTACCTGCGCAGGTCTGACCGTCGGTTGAGGAGGATACACAAGGGTGTCCTTTTGTTTTCTATGCGGTTCGAGAGGTTTAGACGGGAGACGGAGGTAGATTTTGTGAGGTCTTATAAACTTACTATGAGTAACAAGCAATCAAGGAAATACATCCTAATTTAACGCATCCAAGCAATTTTATGATACCAAACTCGGACATATGAAGATGAAAATGCAGGTTCAATTTGAGGGTTTCCTCAGAGCATTCATCCTCCCTGGTAGCTTTCCACGGGTTTGAAAGACTCGTGATAGCTTTGGAAATGTGTACCTCTTCAATGCAATTGGTGGAATTCGCGGAGAGGAATCGCTGCACGTCAGATATTAGACCTATTTATGGGGTCGGCCTTTAAATTCCATTCTATGCTTAAGGACATCGATTTCGTAGTCTTCTGTTTCATCTAAAAATGTTTACGAGAAGAAGCAAACCTACGCCAATCGTGCGACCGACGTCAATAGTTCCTCTCCCATTTCCGCCTCTCGAAGAAGGAATTCCACAGCACAGTTATGAACACCGTCTCAAAACATCGATTTAATCTCGGGGCGCTAGGCCGTAATAATGGCTCTGAATCAATTCATCTTTATTTCATAACAGTACACTTTTATGATTTCTCCGAAAGATAATGTTGATCGCCGCTTTGTTTAGATCCGTTTGGGCGTCGAACCAGCAATCTTTCGATAGTAATATTTATAAGGATTAGGAAGAAGATATTTAACAAATCTAAAAGGAGATCGGCTCCTTGAATCTTCTGCTATATTTTACTTCCGCCACGTTTCGGTCATTTACGGAATGCCTTTCGTTTGAAGAGATGTATGAAATATTTAAACTGACTAAATAATAAGACTGTTAAAGCGTGATGAGGAAGGTTTACCTCCATTTATTCTATTTTATATGAATAGAACATTTACGGGGGAAAATATCTCACAGTGGTCGTTAATTAACCAGCAGTGACTACGTTTCGGAGAAAAGTACTAATTTACATTCTAAAAGAAACATCAATGGCAGCTGCTGATTTTGAAGTGGAAGTAAACATAAATAGCTTCTGCGCTTGAGTAAACGTTCTTTAGAACTTTAAGTCATTAGTATACTTCAAGTAAGCAGATTTCGTAATGCTTCTCAGTGAACAGAGATGTTAATAAATAACCATGAATTAACCTACATCATTATCTTCATTATTATGTATGAATGCAACAATCGTTATTTTGCATTATAAAAATGATCGATCGATTGATATTTCTTTGAACTTCGCAGCTTCTCGAAGTGTGAGATCGTTATCATTATGTAAACAAAACGCTCAAGCTAAGATGACTGGACCAAATGCTCTTCACTCTCCACCGTGTCGTCATCTTTTAATTTTCCTGATGGAAAGCACATGTAGAGCAGCAATAAAATATTTACATAAAGTTGTGTCAGTCACTTGGTCGCCCTCCGAGATCCCGTGGGAGATGCATTGCGCAATTGCTATTCTTGAGCAGCGCGAAAATCTCCCATACAGACTGAGGAAGGAGCGAGCGAGTGGTTCCCGGACTTTCTTTGCGCACGTGGACGGAAAAGTGTAGTCTAGGAAGTCAACTCTTCCTTAGTTAAGTTAGCTTCTTTAAGGAAGAAGCCCAGCTTTAAAGAACCTGGGATACCCTTGAATACTCCTGATACTTCTAAATGCCCTTATAGCAAAGACAATCCACCAAACTTACTTCTTGTAAGTTACCACCAGACGACACGAGAACAATATATACACGGCTGCACCCTTATGGATGTGGAGAAAGAATCCTCCAAGGTGCGAATAAGGAAGGAGGATTTCACAGAAACTACTGCAGAGCTCCTTTCGATTCCGAAAATGTAATTATCAAAGCAGCGCATTTTGGAAAGTCGGTCCTGCGGAGGTGAGTCCAACCCAGATGTGCTCCGTTCTCATTTACGTCGGCGGGAGAAATCCATCCCCAGTAAGAAACGACGGAATCTATTACGAAACGTAAATCAACGAAGAGTAGAACATGATTAAAAATCTCCCAGTAAAGCCGAGATCGCTATCCATTGAAGCTTCCCGAAAGGCGGAAAAAACGGACACGGAAACGGGTGAAAGAATGTCTCGGAAAACACGGATAAAGAAATACTAGAATTACTTAGTTAAAATTTGTAAATAAGTAATCCTTTGCAAGCTTAGCCCTAAGCTGGAATACGCTTGAGTCGCATAGGGTGCGATGCTAGATTAGAAGGCATTCTTCCGAAGAGATTAAAGGGGACTCCATCGTCGACGACGAAGGCAGTGAGATCACGTACGAATTCGAGTCGACGTGGAATGCGACGAGGATTATCGTAGACACGCCCACTCCGAAGGATTCCCGGCTCATCTTACCTAATTAGCCCGATTAAGTGGCCACCCGACGGTGTTCCTCCGCAGATCTCCGTAAAATCCAAAGTGGGGCACTGAGCACAACACACACTAGAGAAAGCGAAACTTGAGGAGCGTAGGACACGTGCTCCTTCCACACGGCTCTCGGCCTTACTGGAGGAGATCTCAAGAAGGCGGTCTCAGGTGCGCCACAGGTGGCGATGAGGAGAAACGCGCGTCCCACGCAGCGCCTCAAGGAGACATTCCAGAAGGGCCGCGGGTGCGCCGCTTCCGACCTGCATCACGCGCGCCCGCAGTGCCACCTACGGCTTCCTTTCCTCCGGGCGATAAAAGAACGAGCCTTCGGGCGGATTAAAAACCCGCGGCCAATTCTCGGAAGCACAACTTCCTGTTTACGCCGCCTTATTTACTAAAAGGTGGCAAAAATGACGATTGAAAATGTCTCACACGGTATGATTACGGTAGCAATAGGCTCATACCCTGGCAATGATCCCTTAATTTTCAATGACAAGGGCAAGTTTAATCATAAAATAAAAGAGAAGGGGTTGGTCACGGCAGAGCTCTATTGCTTTCTAATAATTTCACTGGAAGATCCCAAAGATACTTCACTAAGGATAAATACTCTTCTGTAATAACAAAGATCTATGACATTCCGCAGGGTTCAATTCTTGTGCCTTGATTATTCTCTATCTACGCTCAAAAAATATCCTTAAATAGAAAACTCTAACATTTATACGCAGGTAATCTACACGTAGACCTTTCCATTGAACCGAAAAATTCCGAAAGATATTTAACTCGCAAAAAAATGACACTCTCACCTGCATTTATGGCTAAAATCCTTGATACATAAAATTAATCTCTGTAAATTTCAATCTATGGTATTAGTACTGGTACTATTCTTAAACTGCTATATCTAAAATTAAAACTGAAGACTTGTATCGAATTCAGTTCATTTGTAAATAATATGTTTATCGGGATCATTCCTTTACTTGGAGTCAACTTACTAGCGTAAGTCTGCATCAAAGCTTATTCAACTCTCTATTTCATAAAATGATTGAAGTGCAAGTTAACTTTCCTGTTAAGAATCTCCTATCAAAATCCTGCAAATAGAATAAATAAATAATATGAGCTAATGATCTTCCTTAATTTTAGTTGACATCTTTGAATTCAGATGAGACGATGTATAAGTTATACATATCCCTTCTGTATAAAATCGATCCTCCAGATATGAAGGCAGAATATGAAAATTTGCACACACGCACGTGACAGAAGCGAGAGAAGAATTCGTGAATCACTTTCGAGGATAAAGTATTGTTCACAAAAAAACATTGGATTCCATCTCCTAAAGAGGATGTTTTATGAACTTTCGCTCATGAAGATATATACTCGTACATACAAGCAAATTGTAACTTCACCTTAAGGAAGCGTTAGTTTTATATTGAAATGGAACAAAGGAAGATTAAATTCATTGGTCATGTTCTAAGACATAATCAATTTTTGGAAAATATAATGTAGGGAAAGGTGCTTGGCAAGAGAGGTATAGGAAGGCCAAGAAAGAAGTTCCTTGATGATGTAGGAATTAGGATGGGATTGAAAACTTACGCTGAATTGAAGAGAATTGCAATGCAGAGGGACGCATGGCTGCAGAGACAAGGCCTAGCCTTTAGAAGATGAAGATGAGTTTTCTATTATTAATGGCCCAAAAGTTATTATGGTAATGATGTAAAGTACCCTTATGCATGTAAAAAGAAAAGGGTGGGTATCTGGAATTGACTCTTGAAAATATGGATATTCTTTAATCACGGACGCTAAGAGCTACTTTTAGTGAAAAAAACTATCTGGGAAATATGCTTCCAACTGCTGCAAGCCTGAGTGACTGAAAACATGATTAATATGTCAAACACCAACGAATCCGCCAAGAAGTAATGGCTGCTTTTCAGCAACATATAGTTTGAAACTCCTTTGTGCTACAACTGTGAATGCATTCTTCAATAGTACCGAAAAACATAAAAGAAAATAAAAAACTCTGAGACTGATGGTGACATACTTTATAAATAAATTACAATAAAGGGCCAGAAAAATTAAATGAGCAGTTGTGAGCCAATCGAAATATGTTAATAAATTCTTATCGAACGAATACGTCACTCAAGTAGCGAAAAGTTCAATAGAGTGTTAAGGCGTAAACGATTATCGAACAAGGCCAAAGTTTTTTAATTTCAATACTCAAACTTCAAGTAATAAAACCGGAAGAAATAAAGAAATAGTTTCGAAAATTTTGGTAACTTAAATAATTTAAGCATTTCTTCATTTTCAAATGTTTCAAATAATAAATGAATGGGAGGTAGATGGATAGTTGAATGAATGATACTAGAAATTAAGAAGGAATAACAGGCGGTTCGAGAAAGTTGAAAATTCAAAGAAAAAACGCTTTTTTTTAAGAAAGGGAAGTGAAATCTTGAATAGAGTTGTTACCATCGCGATATGGATAATTTCATGTTGATTGCAGGTATCTTCGTGGAACGAAAACTGAACTTAAAGACGTGCTATATAGATGACACAAGCAAGATCTTAACCACTAAATTGAGACACGACTTCCCCTATTTCTTCTACGATACATTATATTTCGATTCTAAATTACAGCTGTAATTTACTATGCGGTATTCTAAATTTTTTGTTTAATGGTAACCCTCCGCGAAATTCAACCAAACCTATAGAATCAAAAGCAATATAGACCGCGAGGAAGGATTAGCTTCATCAAATTTTAAAATGATTCTTCCCAAACCACAGATTTTGAAATCTGAAGAAGGAAGACTCATATGCAGTCAGCGACTTAAAAAAAGACGGCAAACAATTCCTGACGATAACTTAACAACAGGAGTTCATATCAGCCGGAGGGGTTCTCTTGCCAGAGACGAAGATTTTTGCTTCAAATTCGAAGAACTGCTACTGGTTATTCAAAGCAAACAACTGAAGGTAAAAATACTGTAAGTTTCGATCATACTCTACTTCCGGATTTTCAAAGAACTTTCCCTTGATCTTTCAGAATGTTTTGTTTGAAAATTCGTTTTTACAGTCAGGCAGCTATGGTTTAATGTAAAGTTAACTGCACGTAGTTCTGTATCATTTCCGTCCAGTATATTTATAGACTAAACTAAAACTCCTTCGAAAAATATCTGGAAGAATTATCGTGTTAATGAGCTCATTTCTGGGTGAAGTAATACGCATTGTGTCGTAAGGCGTTCTTTATGGCAGCTAACACGATTAATGAAGTTTTTTAGCTTCCGAGAAAGTGAAGCCATTGCCTCAATTTTAGTGAAATCTTCTGCTTCCTTTCTGATTATAAAATTCCAAGAGTTCAATAAGCTATTGACGAAAATGTGAAATGTGTCTCTTTCAACGAGAAGAATGGGTTAGAAATTGGCTGATTTCTGAAAAATTCAGGAGCTTATATTAAAATAATTACCATTTTTGATTAATCGAATAAGAGAATTGAGAATGTGAAAAGGAATAAAGGAGAGAATTGCCGTAACTTCCACCACAAGTAAGGAGCTCATCGATTTTACATCTGCCGGAAATAATTCGTTTAATAGATGTTTCACCAAAAATCTAATAAATATAAAGAAGTTATTTAGAATCATATAATACCCGGATATAGAAAGTGCTATATATATTTTTATCTCAGAAAAATTATCGTATCATCAAATATTGCTTTCGATTGCAATATTACTAGATTTCCTAAGATACAGCACACTTATACACATTCCTAAGCTACATACACCTTCTCTGTTCATCATATAACATCCTATACGCCAACACTTCTTAATATTTTGCAAGAGAACTCGTTAGATTAGATTCGGTGCATAACCATAAGAGGATGAAAAAAAATGCTCATCCCTCATCACAGAACAGAAGCATTTCACAACTCTTACATTATAACTGCAATAAAGCTGTGGAATTCTTTACCGTTTGATATAAAGTTTTCAGTATCCTCTCACTCTTTCAAAATAAAATGTCTTGTTCATCTTCAGATTAATAGATCTCCTATATAAGATGCCACATCACGTCTTGAAATTGGATACAAAACTTCACCCTCCATCTCTTTGAGTATGAACTAATTCTGATTGTCATACAATCCCGGTCTTACCATATTCCCTCGGGTCGGTTAAATACCGTACGTACCGTTCATACGTAGTAAGAAAATTCCCTCTTCCTAACAAGCACTTCTATTGATTTTGTTCCTGGTTCTTCCCTTCAACACTTAACATGCTTTCTCTGTTTTTGTATATACATCTGAATATCTTTTGCTTATTTAAATGTAAACTGAAAGTTTAAATTGTATTATATTTTACTGCATTGTATAGTTTGATTTTGCTATTTCACGTATATATTTATTAATTTTTATTGAGAAATTGACGAAACCACTGTTGAAATTTTAAATATCCTTGTGCATAGTGAACTTTCAGCTTTTCCCTCATCATTACAATATTTCTCTGTTCTTCGATATTTCATTGTTTCTTTTTTCCTTTTTACTTTATTATTTTTTTGTAGGTTTTACTCAGTTTTATTTTATGTAAATTCAACATCTTATTTTCTGTTTCTGTACTATCAATATGTATGTGAGTTCAATGTTTTTTTTTCAGTCTTGTTGGTGACGCAGGTTTTTTACGCCCCCCTTCTCGTGAGCGTTTTTCTGCAGGGTTTTATTTGTCCCCTAAGTTCAGACGTAGGTTTTTTTAAACCAACATAATATTTTATTTCTTTTATCGATTTTTTTAAATTTTCTTTTCTCTTTCTTTTAAATATTCAGTAACAAAGGGTTAAATGTAAGAAGGGATTAGGAAGTCTCAATCTCGCCCTTCGAAAAAGACGTTTACTCTTATTATTATTACTTATGCTCATAAATCAAATGGAGATGGTTATCAAAATTTAAATATTCGTGAAAAGGAAGGAACAATCCGTACAGATGCAAAATATCATTCTCATTGTAGATATCAGTGTTTGTTTCCATAACTTTTGCAATAATGATAATCATAACCTTTAGGTATTCAACATTAAACATTCAAAAGATTTTGAATGGGTTGATTTAATCAACATACTAATAGTACACGAAATCTACGAATTTGTCAACACTGACTGATAACAGCCCATGAATAGGCAGATGAAAACCATTGACTTCCTGAGTTCTATTCTAACCTCATCAAAGTTAATATTACCAAATCTCAGAATCCTGGGAAGTATATTGGATGTAAGTATGTAAGTTACACAATGATTAACTGCGATCCTGTCAACTAGATAATAAGATTTTCCGGCGTTTCAAAATACTACAATCAAATTATCAGAAAGAAATAAAGCTATGGAAGGGAAATGAAAAATAATGAACTTAGCACTTACATTCGTGAGACCAAGTGTAAACCCACAAAATAAATGGATATGAAAAGTCTGTTAATACCTGGAATTGAGGGATGGATCTCCCACTTTCGGGTGGATGCTCTTCTCTGTTAAACTATCCCCATAATTATCTCTAACTTAAGTCCAAAGTTTAATAATATATCAGGTTGCTTAATAGTCCCCGATCTTTGAGTTCCTTGAAGGGGTTTACCCAACTTGTTGGCCGGTTGCCTCCACGAGCACCTTGCTGGTGGATGTTGCTAAGTCGGAGCCACATCCCGCTTAGCCAACGAAGTTTCGCTAAAAATTTAAGGAAAATGTTACTTGAGAAAGGTCAATTGGTAAGAGAATAACAAATCACCCACTTAGAAAGTGGGAGATCCTTGATTTGATTTCCCGTCTTGACAGACTTTTTCAGCCTCCTGTGGGCTTAACTGAAGCAATATTGTCATAAAGGAAAGCAAGTCTCCGAAAAAATCGCGTACATAGCAACTTTGCTGTGGTATGTAAATATTGCTCCCATTCTGTCCCTAGCGAGTTACATTCGTAGGACTATTCAAATTGTTCTAATCGTGATCGGAGAAGCTTTCTTTTTTGGCGTAGAAAGACCATCGTGTCTGCATGATTACTTTGTTGGGGCAAGCTTCGCTATATGCACATTCCGTGAAATGCTCGTTGAACCTTGGGTTTTGTAACCGAGAAATGAAACGCAAATCTAAGGAAATAGAGATCGCCCAGTTGGCGGAAGGAAGTAAAGAATTAATTAATCGTTTTAGCGATCATTATAAAACAAGTGAAGAGTCACGGCCGTCATATTAACGCAACACATGCTCTAGCATAAGGATGAGTATGCAGAAGAAATTGAGTACACGGTGACTGCAAGAGAAAGTTCATATTCGAAAATTTAAGCATTTATATTTGAACTAATGCTGCCTCCCAAAAATGTCAATGAACATCTTATTGTTATCCTAATATAAATATATATATATTACACAGATATTTACTTTTTCCACCAGTTTTTTTCCGTCAGGAACCTGACGATGGCTATGTAGCCGAAACCGGTAGTTCCATAATAAATTGCTGTGGAAAAGGTAAATATCTGTGTAATATCATGAATTTCCACAATATCACGGCCACCACCGTAGATTTTATGTTATCCTAATATTTCACCACTCCGCTACAAGTTCCACCGAAAGTGAGTCAGTACTTAACACGAAATGGATTAAGAAATATCATTTTCAATGTTTGAAAAATATGTGGCGTCAGGAAAGAGGACGAATGACTGAATCAACTGTAAAAGTACTAATATATAGTAAATTCAATATTATTTGAGTTGTCATGAATTGTAAAAAATAAAGACGTTTTTCTAGTAAAGTTTATACATACCAGTTAAAAGTAAGAATGGTTCTCCAAAAAGTGATTCTCTATTCTGCTTCTTGCTCTTTTTATTTCTATTCTTGAATTGTGTAATATGCATTACTAGCCAAGCTAGTTAGTTAAAATAAGCTTAGCTCGTAATTGGTTAAATAAATATTTTACATAACATTGAGCATATGTTTTTTTAAATTTTTTCACATAAAACATTCCAAATGATTATTTTTCCCATACATTTTTATTATTCCTTAAAAACTGGTTTCGATATTCCCATTATATATCACAGTTTCGTAACAACTTAAATTTCAAAATTGACTTCATTATTAAGGATTAATTTCTTTAGGAGGTACGTTCAAATTCTAATGGTCTCCTACTCATTTTCTGTCTTGGTGGATACCAGGGAAAGTTGAAATTTCTGTTTCTTCTCAACTTAATCTTTCTGTAGACGTACTTATTTTTTACAGTGTCGATGTCATATATCATCCGTTGTATTTCAAGTTTTCTCAAGGCCCCAGACGTGTTGGAGAAAGACTCAGCTACACTACTATTTACGAGCTTCGAACTCGGTACTCCATAGTTTAGTAATAAAAAACACCGCCGCAGCTGCATGTTTTCTAATATTATAATATTCCTTATTTTCTAACTGCGATCAAAAATAAAATATCTGCAAACCATTAGTAAAAATTTTATAAACAACGTCACGGTTTTGTCCCGTTATGATCTCTTCAAAGTGTCCCAATTTAGAGGCACTAGAACATGGCAAGCTTATTTATGTATGAAGATGAATCAACGTAGGATCAGGTGAGTCAAATCACGTGAACTACATCCTAGATGAATTTTACAAAAAAGCCAAAAATGTTTGATTTAAGTGAAATACGATTTCATGCTATGCGCATGTCACAATTGTCTTGATTTTAACGGCTGACTTATTTGAGCGAGGTTATTTAGGGAGCAAAATGTCGCTAAATAGGAAGAGGCGCTACAAACTGGAACTCATACATTATTTATTATGATCTAAATATTAAAGAACCTTAATTTACCAGAGAGAGAGCCAAGAAAAACTGCACTATCTAATATGCACTATATAATATTCACAAAAGAAAATTCATGCCATGATAATTCTCTAACGGCTTTTAGTGACATTTTGTAAAAAGTTTACCGGCCTTCTAGCTTCCTTTTTGGGTGTATCTAGCGACACTATCAAAAATAAATTGACGGATAAGGCGCCCACTTGCTCCGCAAAGAGCGAGATCTCATCTTCATATGCGGAAGTATGCTTAGAACTTAAATCGATTTTAAATTGCACTGCGTGATAAAACCCTTCCGCATAACGCAGCGTTGCCATACGAATAAAAAGCAACGTTTCGCCGGCGTTGCTATATAATCATATGCCAACGCTAAGTGATCCGGAAGAAATTTACCATGCAGACAACCAGCTATCAAAGCCTTCGTATTAAAGTTGCATTCTAATTTAAATGGTATTACCTGGCCTATAATTGATCAATCAATACGTTATCGAATTCCTCGATTATATGCATAACTGCCATTTCAAGGAGAGTAAACTCTCAGCAATCTAAGTTGGGAAATTTTTTTACATCATTAATTGCTTGATAATTTATTTCCAAAAATCAGACGCAACAATCTTGCTTCGGGTGAAGATTGATTGCATCTTCACCCGAATCGTCGAAATTGGCTTGTAATTTAAGGGATGGAATAAGAATTAAAATCATTCGCGTAACAAGTAAATTGCTATAAACGTAAGTTCCGAAAAAAAATTAATTAGATTTCGAATAGGTAGATGACTCACCTGCATCTAAATTCTTACCATAAGAGCCATACATCGTTTTGTAAGGGATGTACTGTAAACACCTAATGACCAACCTATTTACTACAATCTAGTTAACGGAAAATGAGATAGTTAAGATGTTTCCTCGCCTCGCGTGACTTTTATTTTACTCTGTTTTCAATTTCCCATTTCATTCCTTGCGTCGTTACTTCAAAATGTTCTGTTTATTACAGTTGAAGAATACAACAAATGAGTACGAGCACTCGTAAACATTTTCTCCTAAAACTGGGTTTATTTAAAACCATAATAACATATGTAGTTTCCTTCAAGTTTTAGTGACCGAATGCTACTTTTCTTTGGGCATCGCTTTACGGTTTGAAAAAGAAACGTATTCACTTGTTTATCACCTGTTTAAATGTAGAATTAACAGCGCACATACTTCTTTGTCGCTTGCGCGTTTTGAGCAACATGAATGATCAGTTTTCTCCCCGTTTTTAGCAGCCCTCACACGAAGTCCGTGAAAGCGTTGCTGTGATTTCGTTAGATGACAGTGAAACTAATTCGACTACTTCCAGGTATGAATGCCTTTCTATGCCTATTTTGAGATCGCGGCATTTGAAATTTCACACCAATAACAGTTTTCACTATTTCGCAATATTCCCTTAACTTTAATCCCATGATTTTCGTCATTCTTCCTTATATATATATATTAATCATTCTT
>KZ308992.1:5126018-5244496 GCA_000376725.2 Ladona fulva
TGAAAATCTCCTGTAAGATATATCAATGATCTGAGCGACGAGATAAACGGAATAAATTTAAATGTAGAAGAGTCAGTTGAATATCTCGGGATCACTCTTGCGAATAACTTAAACTGGAGCATTCGTACCCGAAAAATCTGCGGTAAAGCAACAAAATGCTCAGCTTCATAAAGCGCATTGTAGGTAGATGCGATGAAAAGGTTAGAGAGCGATGCTATTTCACCTTGGTCAGACCCCATCTTGAATATGCGGCAAGTATATGGGATCCGGCGGACGAAACGAACACCCTCGAACTCAAAAAAGTGCAGCGCAAGGCAATACGTTTTGTGAAAAAATGCTACGATAAAAAAGCTAGTGTTGCGAAAATTCTTTCGGACGCAGGTTGGGAATCCTTGAAAGAAAGGAGATTGGAATCTAGGCTGCGATTACTTGATAATTTCCGAGACAGTGCGTTTGCGGAAGACATAATGAATATTATGCGACCCCCCGTACTATTTTGGCCGATCCGAAAATGAGCGTAAAATAAGGGAAGTAGATGCTAGCACTAGTCGTTTTAAGGACTCATTCTTTCCACAAACGATAACAATAGGTTAAAAAATAGTCCGAACCCTTGGTGTTTTCACCCCCTGCCACACGCTGAAAGGCGGCTTGTAGGGTATTGATGTAGATGTAGATCCCTCCATAAAGAACCAGAAAATTCGTTTGAAGTCATGCAGAGATTGGTCTACTTCATTTTAATCTTTTAATGATCCACATTTCCTTATTACTTTTATTCAATGACTCTTAAGTGACACTTTCATACTTGGTAATATCATTATTATTAAAAGGAGTTTCATTCGGCGACAAGATTTTCGTACATGAATAGTTCGGTTTTTATGAATTTCAGCATTTCTCTCTGTTATTTAATTCGCTATATTAAGAGAGACGTTTACTGCGCTCTTAATTTTGATAGCGTTATAATCAAACAACAGCCTCCACGCAGCAAAATTTGGTTGATATGTATTAGCTGAGCGTTTGGGACCCCGCGCTGAGATGTCCGGTAGTAGTAAACCAACATAGTTTTTCTCTAAAAATTTTACTTAAAAGGACTTACATGAAAGTTTCAGGATACGTTCCTTGCACAAAAATAACAAATACGTGTCCGGCCGTTCAACTCAATGCGCCTTTGTCTATGCTAAATTTGCAACTGAAAATCGAATTTAGGCAACCACGCAAATCACGTGCAATGCTAGAAAAATATTTATCCCGTATTTTTTATAAACAACTTAATTTTCTGCTATTAAATTTCAACTTCTTACCTTCCAGACATTTTCTTCCTTCCTCGTCAACATTTATTCTAATGTACGTTAGGTAGGTACTCCAGTATCTATTTTATTGTTACACGTAGGTTATATCTAACCTATATAAGACTCTATAGTGTCAGCCTTAACTACAAGGGTCTTTGACTTGGCCAATTTATGTGGTATCAGTGCCAACGGGAAACCCCGAAGAAAAGTGAGACATCGATCATAGCTTCGATCCCAGAATACTCAATTTTTTTCCGTATATAATGCATTGTGCGGATTATAGGAAAATTAATTTGAGCACCTCCCGGAACGATAGAGAATAGATAATCTAGACATTGTTATTAGACATGTTTTTGTAACGCAAAGGCAAAGATTTTTCAGTATGTCTTGGATTCGTTTCCAGACCAATACTAAATTCTCCTACAAGAATCGACTGCTGATAAATTTTAATACTGCTGTTTTAAACCCTTCCTCTTAATTTTCCATTCTTGTCATAAGTTTTTAAGGTTTTTATGTCTCACGAAATTTCTAGAAGAGAAATGGCTCGTTTTATCGTGATACTTTAAGTGCAGTTTCTTTTAAATTATAGAAAATGTTCTTCCCATATACTTACGGCGTTGTGCGTACGTGGTTTTTTCTTTCTGCGGAGGAGAAGGAAACGACGAAGGCTGCTTTAACCGAGGGAAATATTATTGCAGGGCCCTCTTTACCATCTGCTCTGATAACTGTAAACCATTGTTATCACAGAATCCCTTGCTTTGTAATTTGAAGTAAATGTACTTCTAATTAACTCTCTGAAACCTTTTCCCATATTCTGATTCAAGAATTCAGAAACAGTTCATAACTAGGAACTAGGCTGTAAGTAATAATTTATTATTCATGGTTATATAAGATACTCTACAGAGATTAAAGGAAAGGAAGGTGTCATAGTAGATTGAAAACCTACGGAAAATCCCAAAGGAATTTTTTAATTTTTTTTCACACTTGTTATTCCTTACACTCTACAGATCTGACAAGGAACACGTCAGGTTTGTGTAACACGGATTTACACGAAAACTTCAGGACACTTTCCTTGCACCAAAATAACAGACACATGTCCGGCCGTTCAACTCAATGCGCCTTTGTTAATGCAAAATTTGATACTGAAAATAGAAGTTAGGCAACCAAGCGACACACGTGCATTGCCATACATATAGCGAAATTTTCCACCTAGAAAAATATTTATCCCGTTTTCTTTCACAAACAATTTAATTTTTCTGCTATTTAATTTCATCTTCTTACCTCCCAGACATTCTTTACCTTTCTCGTCAACATTTATTAAAATATACGTTAGGTAGGTACCCCAGTACACATTGTACTGCTACACGTAGGTTATGGAGTCTCAGCCGTAACTACAAGTGTCTTTGACTTGGCCCTTTTATATGGTGTCAGTACCAACGGGAAACCCCGAAGAAAAGTGATACATCGATCATAGCTTCGATCCCAGAAGGCCCAAATACTTAAATTTTTCCATAAAGTATGCTTTGTGCGGATTATAGAGAATTTATTTTGAACACTTCCCAGAACGATAAAGAATTAATAATCGAGATATTTTCATTAGACATGTTTTCGTAACGCAAACGGCAAAGATTTTTTCAATATGGTCATGGGTTCGTTTCCAGACTAATATGAAAATCTCCTGTAAGAATCGACTGCTTATAAATTTTAACACTGCTGCTTGAAACCCTCCCTTTTAATGTTCCATTTTTTCTTTCTTCATTTTTTAAGGTTTTTATGTATCACGAAGTTTCTATAGTGCATTCCACATTTAGTTGACAGTATTGCGCTTATGGGGAACGTTGTTGCCAAACTTACTCAACGCCAGATTGCCGCACCAAATTTGAATTCGCTTCCCTACCGCACAGTAAGAAATTTGAATTCGCGTCCGTAAGTGTTTAGAATGAGCATATCAGGAATCTAGAATTATTTTATGTTAAATGAAGGTTTTATGCTCAAGGTTTTAAGTTCGGTTGGGATCAAAGTTCTTAATACAAAGTGAATTACTTAAAAGTAAGTATTTTAAAGAATAGTAATGCATTATTAGCTTGCGAGCTGGGATGTAATCTATCTAAAACCCACTTTCAAAAAGAAATATGAAAAGATAATTACACAACGTTTACCATTTAAAGCTCGACAAATCGGAAAGTTAGTGAATAGTAATCTGTTTTACAGAAAATAAAGAAAATCTTGAACGGTATACTTTACAACGATTGCAATAAAGATTTTATGCCGATTCTTTATGTAGTTACCCTCAACGCATTTGTACTGATCATTTTTCATGAAGTTACTAATATTTTGGTTTTAAGTAAAATAGAATGTATATGTAATGTATAAAAAACAATGCATTTTCTCTGCAGCGCAAAGTACTAAGTTCAATTAGCATTTACTCGTCCTTTAGATTATTTAATAGTCTTTACGATATCGACAAACATCAGTATCAGAATCAAATTTAAAATAATTAATTACTTGATCACGCCAAGCTTTGTTCACTGTTTGACCAATATTTATCCATGTCTCGTCGGTATATACAATTTTTCTCCGTTCCCTTCGGTATTTTTTCAGTTGTTTCAAGTAATTGTGACGCCAACGGATTATGTCGTCTCTCTCGATCAATAAACTGTGTTGGCCCCTTCGTTCTTAAATGAAACCGACGTCAGTTAGAAGACGGTACAAGGTAGTTCTTTTAAAATCCGGTAAATCTTTGTCCATATTCACGGAGCTTAATATTGTTTTCAGAGTTGGAGGAATATTTTGAAGAAACATTTGATGCACTTTCCTTCTCACTCCCGATCTTACGATATCATCGTAAATCACACATCTCGCATTTTTATACGGCTGTGTAACTTTCTTAGTTTTCGATGGTGTCACTAACGCGCCTCGAGATGCTTCTTTCTTTACCCTTTAAACTGTCGACTGAGAGCATCCAGTGGCTTTCGCGGCCTCTTTACATGCTTTCGAAATACCGAGAGACTTTTGGAAATAGGTAAGAACGTTAAATACTATTTGCCATTCACAGCTTCTCAATTTTTCCCCTTTTCGCCTTCTCTTCTCTTCAGACATGGTGATCGAACAAAGTTAAAAGCAAATCACTCGGGAATAAACTCCACAGCACTGTTCGACTCAATACAACGGCACACAACTTCTATACTCAGTGAAATCCAGAGACAAACTAAATACGCTAATACTTACGGTCACCACTTCTCGAGCATCAAGTTTGCGTCGTTTGCCCAGATGTTTTATGACTTAACCTACCATAGCAGTTGTACCCTGAGCTGAGCTGGTTTGTTAGCCGTAATTAGGGAGGCACGTGCCATTCCTTCTGTTGCAGTGATTTTTTTCTCAGTCGTAAATGGAAAGTTTTAGGTTTTCAGTTTTCGGTGTGCTTTATTTTAAGAAAACTTTCAATCTCAGAAGACCCACTCTAATTTTGCTGAAATTATCGGGACGTAAAAAGATGTTTCTTTTGGCTGAGGATTTAACTCTGGTTTAGGTTGAGTAACAAAGATATTGCAAAATCCTTAAAGCATTTGCAAGCGTTTGTGTAGCAGATACCATGGGATTGATGCATGCGCTCAACGTGTACAGCTCAGTACTATTCAGTATTTCATTATATTCCCACTGCCATATCACATATTTGCTTTTCACAGGAAAGACATCGAAATCTTACGGTGTATTTAAATTCCGGTAAGCTAGAAGTAAAGTTGTCAAATGTTGTATTGAGCAATCAATTGAAAACTTACACAAATTTTTAAAGAATATTTACGACTTGATGTATAAATTTTTATGACACATTCAATCTATATTAATAATTGAAAGTTGGCTCCCGGATAGCCAAGTGGGCAACGCGTTCGACTTCGGTGAAAGCGTTCCCGGGTTCGATTCCCGGTGGGAATTCCCTACGTGCGAAATGACCTTAGTTGTCGTAGCACTTTTAATACTACTACTACTACTAATAATAATTGAAAGAATCAGATCTTCATCCTTTTCTGTTCAAAAGTTATAACACTTTAAAAGCATCCATGTTCGCCGAGTTTCGCAAAGGTTCCTGTAAGTTGGAAAATAAATAACTCACAAAGAAAAATTGTTTCTGGGCTGCAAATAGCCAGTAAGGGTTTCTTCAATGTAAGCATAAAAATTTTCAAACTTAAAATAAAGTACGAGGTCATTTTTTACGATTTTCCATGGAAGAGCTCATTCCTTCTCCACACTTACCTCAGCAAAGCGGGCAGTCACGGGCGAGGCTGCGGAATTTTGCCGCGCGGAACAATCTCGTAAATTGAAAGTTTCACAAATGCCTTTGTTATCAAGATATTGTCCTAATTCCTCCACTAAAAATATTTTCATACTTTTCTTCAAATATCATACGAATCATATGTAGAGGTATCTCTTACGGTACGAGATTTAGCTAGCGACTGCTTTTTGGAGTGCAAAATTCGAAAATTTTGGATCAAAGGATGGTATACATGCTATAAAAGCGTAACAGCGAAATAATATACAAATTTAAGTTTACTGTCGCAGAAAGTAATGCATGAACATTGTTCCATGTAAATTTTGTGACGAATGAAAGAAAGCCTTGCTCACAAGAGCGTGATAAAGATAAACTCGGAAAATAGTCTTTCCTCGGGGAAATACAAGAAAATAATTTTTATAAATTTTACTTTAAAAGATATGGATAAATAAAGTTCACTATTACATGCATCGTCTATTTATGCATTGTAAATGATTTATTTAATCAAAAATTTAAATTTTTGCTACATTTGGCAACATCGAGCCTTGCTCCTTATGGGGAAATACACGGGAAATGAAGCTCCATAAGATCGCATACTGTCAACTAAATGTGGAATCATCTATAGTAGAGAAATAGCCTAAAACACCTCCGTTCTTTTTTCTCACTGTACACTTAATGTTCGCTGTACTTTCGCCCGATATTCGCAACCAGTCTGGTAAGAGTTAATCACTTAATCCGAGTGAAATTCAGGAATTATAGCTATGGTTTCTCGTTGAAAAATTTCTGCTGCGGAGAGGATGCCATCCAATTTGGAAATATCACTACTGGGTTCATAATTTGTAAATTTACGTTGCTTTATAAAATGTTTTCTTTTAAATCTATCGGCCCAAGATTGCGAGGCGCTTAATTTTAATTCTTTTGATAAGAATAGAAGGGCCGTCATATTAACGAAACACATGCTCTAGCATAAGGATGAGTAAACAGAAGAAACTGCGTACACGTTGACTGCATGAGAAAGTTCATATTCGAAAATTTAAGCATTTATATTTGAACTAATACTGCCTCCCAAAAATGCCAATGAAAATATCTCACTGTCAAAGTCAAAGACACTTGTCGTTAAGGCTGAGACTCCATAACCTGATTGTAACAATACAATGGATACTGGAGTACCCACCTAACGTATATTTGAATAAATGTTTACGAGGAAGGTAAAAAATGTCTGGAAGGTAAGAAGATGATATTCAATAGCAGAAAAATAACTTGTTTGTAAAAAAAAACAGGATAAATATTTTTCTAGATGGAAAATTTCGCTCTATGCATGGCAATGCACGTGAGTTGCGTGGTTGCCTAATTCGATTTTCAGTTGCAAATTTTGCATTAAAAAAGGTGCATTGAGTTGAACGGCCGGACACGTGTCTGTTATTTTGGTGCAAGGAAAGTGTCCTGAAACTTTCATGTCAATCTGCGCGGCACAAACATGATGCGTTCCTTGTCAGTTAATTTTGAAGAAATGAGACTGACAATGGAAAAAAAGCCAGGACTGAGTTCCTCTTCTTGGTCCTGATTCCAACATCTCCTTGGTTCTGATGTCCTAATGAAAACATTCACCATCATTGTCACTGACTGAACCTAGGATCTCGAGGAAGAAGTCAAGATATGAGTCAATGAAATGAATTTCGAGAGGCATGTTGCAACCCAGCTGTCTGTGCCTACTAATGCCCAACTGCACAACAATCACATAGTTAGTTGATTAATTACCTCAAAGGAAATCGGCTACAACCGACTTAAATGCTGCCAATGCATCTATTTCAGTACCACCCAATTGGTCTTGGGGGCTAGCTGTCGGTCATGATCTTCCATGAATACCCTAACATCTTTAACTTATGCATATTTTAACACTGGAAACTTGTAGCAAAGGCTTCTAAAAGCACCTTGTGCCTTCACGAAATTCTTCATGATCCCTAACTTTATAGGAAGTGTTTGTTGCATTATATATTTGTCATGCTCAACCAATGGCACTCGAAAGACATTTTTACTAGGTACTGCACGTACGAAAATGAAAAAAAATGTACGAAGCAGTGGCCATGCTCAACACAAAGACAGGATAAAGTGGCAACTTTGCTCAAGGAATTGTTACAACACCAGTGACCATTCTTCGACATCCAAGCAATCATAATGACATGATACAATGCAATTATTTTTCTGATATACAGGTCTAGCTTTCATTTAAACCCCTCATCTACCAACAATAAAATCACAAGAAACTTTTGGTGATGAGGTTGCTTTAATAGTACATACCTTTAAATCATCAGTATCATTCACTTATCGCAGGATGCAGCTACACTTCTGTTTTATGTTCATCCCCTACTATTGCCAACACCGTTGTTCGAATTTGAAGCCAAGCTCCATTTCAAGGAGGTACACCACGTAGTAAAACACTGTGACATTTAGTTTTGTAAAAATTCTAACTAGGTATAAATCACCAATATCACTTTAAGACATATGATGAAGTTTATCATTTGTAGTTAAAAACGAATCTGAATCGACAATCTTTGCCATTTACTATGTATATTAATGTAGTGAAGTTATAGATAACATCCTGGTGGCTGTCATTCTAACAAATTCATTGCTAACATGCTCAGCAGAAGTTAGCACCCAATTGGATTATCTAGTGCCATGGAGAAGTAGACCAGGAGGGCATGAGCGTTTGGCTTTAAAAACCCAAAGGTGTCTGGGAGTAAGATAAGTAATGACCTACCAATTCATGGCAACTTCACAGAAAAGTAGATGAGATGAGGTACACTTGACGGCAGAGAGATAGCACTACCTTAAAATTAAAGTCAGCTCCGTCAAAATATTCCATGCATCTGAGAGTGAGAAGATGTAAAGGGTCAAAAAGGTAGAGGCACAAGATTAATATAACAAGTATAGCAATATCGAGAGAACAAAAAGTTAATCAAATAATTAGAGAAGCTGATGGGGGACGTGAAGAAAATGGCACTTTGACTACCCCTTATTGGACAATTTAACAAACAATCTGACTTCTGAACAACTTAACAGTAGTTCAACATCCTGTTTTCTACCAAAAATCCGACCCAAAGGACCAAAAACTTAAGTGGCATAAAATAACCACATTGCAAATTAGAGAAAAAAGGTGTTTACTTGACTAAATTACAATAACAATAAAACAAACAATATAATTGAAGTCGATGATGAGCAGTAGTGGATAAGGTACAGTTGACGAGCAGCCAGCAGCAATGCAGCAAACAAAGTGAAGATTAGAAAGCAGCGAACAGTAAAGTCATATACCATAAGTCTGGTGAGAGAGAAGGAGTACACACTGATAAGTCTGGTGGACGAGAGAGGAGGAGCACACTGGTCAGTCAGTGAATCCACACACATCACAAGAGGGAGAGGAAGATAATGTCAATGCTCCCTCTAACAGACAGCGAGTACAACAGAAAATTAAAAAAAAGAATCAAAAAGTTGCATTTTTACAGAACAATCACTGTCATTTTTTAGAGTTTAATTTTCTTTTCTAATGGCACTGAAACATTTCATTTCATCAAGGTATATTTCATCCTACTAAAAGTCTAAAGGCATCAAATCCCTCTCTTGCCATGAAATATCATAAAGAATCTACGATTTCCTTTAGATTCCCATTACACCTGAATTTGTCACAATATATTTACACTTCCCTGGAGGTAGTACAGGAGAAAATATCACCTCAAGCTCACGAATTATAGCTTCTTCATTTGTTAAACCGATTTTAAAAAACTCACTAGTCCTCGAAACCATTAATCTTGTTGTGATCATATTAGACCAAGCCAATCCTAATGCTGGCACTTTCTTGTTACATCCAAATCCCTGAACATCATCTACAGCATCTGACACCTTAGAAAATTTGGTCCAATAAAGGAAAAAAGGAAGTATTAGCTCCCAAGAAAAACATCCATGTGTATACAATACCTTATGTTTGTACCAAGCTCCACACTTAAATAATCAACTATTTAAAACAACTTAACCAAATAGAGAGCCATTCTGTATTATCCAGAGTTTATGAGTAGTGTATAAGGGTTTGTTTCATTCTAAATCCCTTATATCACTGAGTCAGAAGCTAGGGTATATTAAATTCCCCAATTATGTTCTGTTGAAGACCCAAGAAGAGAGGAAGGGTAATTTTTGGTTTGTTTTATATTTAAGAGAAGCATACAAATCAATGGCATGCCAAAAATCCTCTCACATGTCATAAGTATGCCGTAACTGATATAGATATTGTTTGGAAGGCTAACTTTGTAATTTCTAAGAGGCAAAGGGACTTTTTGGAAAGATTGGACTGGTTTACAGCCTGTTATAAGCCTTATTTTGCATCCCCTCCCCTCACCTTCCCACTCCATCTCTGGCTGGAGAAAGCTTCAGGATCAACTGCAGTCTATGTCAGAACTAACTTACAAGGAGAGCATATAGTGCCAGCAATTCAGATTTCAATGAAAATTGGTAGTTCAGTAGACTTTAAAATAAGAATAACAAATTATCCCCATATAAGGGTTTTATGAGCAGCATTTTCCCAGAAAATGACCTCATAATTGTAAATGTACAGTAGCAAATGAAGATCCACAGCCTAAAACACAGGCATGTATGAGTTGATTTTTTTGCATATAAAATTCATCAATGACACCAGAAAAGAACGCAATTTCTGACACAGCTATCATGGGTTTGAGTCCAGAAAATCCAGGATTTTCCACTCATAAGAAAACATTGTGCTCATTTGCACAAAGCTTTTAATTAGCTTCCTGTTAAACAGCATTGATTATTACATAGCTAACTCACATCCTCTGTCTATAGTTTGAGCAACGGGCCTGTATACTTTTGGTAAAGGCATGAAAATTTTTTTAAAGTACAATGTAATTTTTATGAGAAACTAGCTAAAGTGTCTGTTGATTCTCAACAAGGAAAATAGAGATAGGATTTAAAAAGTAACCATATTTGCACAAAAGAGAAACTAACATCTCTCATCTTAACTTAGCTCAATGGGACAAATTATGAAAAATGAAAAGTTCTCATAATAGCTAAAATCCTTAATTGACGATAAGAATATGATGGTATAAAATTTCTTTCTTATGAAAATTGTCTCCAGTTTTTACAATGATTCTTTTTTTCATTTTTCTATAGAAATAGAGCCTGAAAAAGATTAATATGAAGTTTACAGGAATATCTTATGGGAATGCATTGACTTGTATGGGAATGAACCTGAGACCAATAAGTACACAAAAAGGAATCTGTATGTTGTCGGTTTTTAAACCTGCAAGTTTTAACTGTGCAAGTTTGCATGCTTTACAAATGATTGGCTCTCTAGTTTTAGGTTGACATTCACCCATACACATCCATACTCAGAATAGCTCAACTGCCCATTAAGAGACAGTGGCAAATAAAAATTGATAAATCCATACTATTTGCAACAGTCAGGAATTTAATAGATAGCCAATGTAGCAAATGACACATCAAATTTTGTTATTATTTACTCGACATTCTTCTATGAAATGTGACAATGATCAAAGCAGACTCATGGTTCAAGCACTCCCTGCCATCAGCCAAAAAGCAGCTTGCAGGGTGGATACATAAATGTAAAATTTACTCTATGAAATGAATATTCAGATGTATCATTATTCTGAAATCCTGTTGAGAAAAATGAGCTGAATAATAAAACTCTCCTAAATGGTTGTACAAGTGCCCCTGCGATTCATCAATGCAAATAATTTGATACTGTATATGCTAAAATCTCATAAAATTTCTTCCTCCAATATCAAAGCAATATTTGACAACCAAATTTAAAATCTTCATTCATTTTTCTTTTTTTTATGCTTCTCTCAATTTCGTACCGCTATTCTTTCTTATTTAATTTCGCAAATAAATTAACCATGCAAGCAATAAAAGAGAGCTTTACATGCATTTCTTATGCAAACAGTTTTAAATGTCCAGAGTCGAACCTGGGTCAATTAGGTAAATAAAAAGTAGCCTATCATCTGTCTGAGGAAGACATTTAACAATCTTTAAATTTTGAAAGTTGTGCGACATTTGGTTATCAAGTTTTAGGCAAACATACACACATACATACAAACTTTCTACTTTACATATAAGATGTTTGTAGCTGTCTGGCAACAAATTCAGAACCCTTTTGGGGAATGTCCTTACTGTTAACTTAACTATGTCACAATCTTTAAAGATACCCTGGGTTAGGATTATATATTTTTTCAAAAGTTGCCAAAAACTTACCAACTCATTCATGCCTGTGTTTTGGGATGTAGATCTTCATTGGCTGCTCTATATTTACAATTATGAAGTTACTCAAATACTTTAAGGCAATTTTCTGGGAAAACACTGGATGATTCAAGTATGTGGAGTGGTAAGGTAAGTGGACAGGAAGCAAAATGAGGCTCACAACAGGCAGTAATATTAAGTAAACAATATATATTCTCCTTGTTAGAAGATGGTGGGATTACCTATAAGATTTGTGAACTGTATCCAGCCCTATAAAATTTCAGCAAAAGTGAGGATAGCAAGGCATTTGCAAAGAATTTCACTCCTTGGATGTATAATTCAGTACCAGAGTGAAGTTTTCCTAAAATACAACTTTACTGTCCTTCCAAAATACATAAGATACTTTGCCTCATAATGAATAGCAAATCAAAATTGTTTAGGAAAGAGTGAAACAACAATTAATAAATTTCTTTTGGAGCAAACAAGTATTAATTTTTAAATTAATCAAAAACATAAATTTGTAAATTACCTGATTCACACAAATAACAGACAAGCCAAAGCTCCTGGCTGTAGAATGCAGTGAGGCAGCAATTTCTTTAAGATCCATTGCTCTAGTTCTGATTTCATCAGCTATTCCCTTGGGCTGCCCATCACCAAGTACTTCAGCCCCATCTTCTTCTACACTACCTCGAAAAACTCCAGTAATGCTGTCTACAACAATTAAACCAAAAGGGATGACACTTGTCCTGAGGAGATACGGCAGCCTTACCAGTATGCATTCTTTCAATCCAGCCTTTTATGAACAAAAGCATTTACAATTAAATTCATGGAAAGAGTATTCTGAGAGTAAAAGAAAGACATTAATCAAATACTCATTTATTTGCATAATATCAAAAATAAGAAAGAACTACACCAAGATTCAAATTAGAGAAGTAGATAAATATCTCAACATACAAAATACACATAAAAAATAGATTAACATTGTGAGCACTTCTAAAAATAGGATAATAGTGTTTCCACAGCTGTTAACTGAGAAATAAATCAACAAAATGCTGATCATCACTGCAAATCTTACATGTTACATTTAAGAAGAAATAAATTGGAGAAGAATATAACACAGTATAAAATTTTACTTAGTGAGTTATTTAGAGGATAAAGTAGAGTTGAAAAAGAAAAGGGTTACATATCACTCAATAAACCAATACCACATGCAACCCTTACATAGGATACATGCTAGGAATTTCACCAGAAGAAGAAACAAAGTTTAGTGCTAAGCAGCACAACTCATAATTGACAAATTCAGAAAAACAAATAAAGTAAATGACATGTTAAAGACTCTCAGCTGGGAAACACTGGATAAAGGAATAAAAATTAATAATTTAGTTTGTAGTTTACAAGATAAAGGGTTTTAGGTACTTGGCACGATAAGGCGTGCACCTAGGAAAATTCCCAAGGAGAAACGGACATGACTTGGACAGAATCGGGACTTGAACCCAGGTCTCCCATTTGCCGGTTGGTTTTTCTATCCATTGAGATATCCCACCAGAACATTTCTCCATGCCGGTTGGGAGACTTTGTAAGCAAAGGGTGCATGAGTCCATCCAACTCAGCAGCATCATTCACAGCCATGGCCTTGCAGAGGCACCGACCATACAAAGTGGTGGAAGGAGAACCCCCATTAAAGGATGACACACAAAGAAAAGGGTTTTAGGTACTTGGCATGATAAAGCATGCACCTAGGAAAATGGACATGAAAAAAGTCTGACGGAACAAAACTAAAGGAAAAAAAAACCTTTGTAATTCTTCAACAGTGTAGAAGAATATAATATTTATCCACAATGTAACCCAAATATATACGAGCATAGTAAAACAACGTTTATTTTTCAAACAAAATTTTTAATGTGAGCTTGTTTTTTTATACCAATGCACCTATATCTGGTTCGACAGAGGTAGTTGAGATGCAAAGAGCATTTTTGAGATCCTCTTCTGAAATTTTTGTTCTAACTTTGCTTTTGGTATGCTTCATACAGGAAAAAAAGTTGCTCGCAAATGTATGTATTCCCTATCAGAGACGTCATGATCACAGCATGTATGTGAAGTGCCAGATATTTTTCTTAAAGCAAGTACAACATATTTAAGTCCAATAGAGTCACTGAATAAATTTATTTCAAAGTTGCATGCCTGATTACAACTCTACACATTCAATTTTCAAGTTCGCAGTCAACGAGTTAATGACAACAGTGAATGAAGTAACAATACAATTGGTATTTTCTGAAATCTTGAAATAGACTCAAATTCCTGTGAAAAAGTAGCAATTAATGCTGCATATTTTTTGCAGTTTACATGGCTTTGCTCAGTCAGTGTTTCAAAGTGCATTATATTATTGTTCTTAATTTAAGATTGCCACAATTTCAGTTTAATTTCGAATGGTGTCATTGCTTGACAATATCATTTATTGATTCTCACCTTGGAGACGCATGTTCTGTTCATTTAAATGAGAAATGATATCCACAAAGACATGCTAAATAAGCCAACCAAGTCCCATTTTCAAATTCTGGTACAGGTTTCCCTTTTGAGTCCATAAAACACTTTATTTCATTTCTCAAATCATAGAAATGTTTAAGCATTCTACAACTTAACCACCTTTCCACAGTAGAGTACAAAATGTCTTCATATCTAGTTTCTAAAGTATTCAGAAACTCTTGAAATCGGCGGTGATTTAACCCTTTTGATCTTATAAAATTTATTGTTTTGATGACGACGTTCAAAATATTTTCCATTTTTAAAGTAATTGCACACAATTTCTCTTGGTGTACGATATTTCGTGAATTGCAATTTACCCATAATTTTTGCATCATCTTCTATTATTTTAGTTAGTACTTCTTTCTTTTCAACCATAGCTGGTGAACCTTCAGTTACTATACCAGACATGCTATCGATGGTTAAGGAAAATCTTGCTAATGTTGCTTTTGCTGCTTCATAAAAATCAACAGACCTATTCATGTCCTTTAGTAGAACTAACAAGGCCAGTTCTTCAGTTATATTATATTCGTTGTCAATACCGCAAATAAATATGGCAAGTTGAGCTGTATTCGTTGCATCAGTGCTATCATCCAAAGCTATGGAATAAAACATGAAAGTAGCACACAGAGATTCCAAACTTTTAAAATTGGATTTTGCTGTATCTTTAATGATAATATTGTTTGGTGTGATAAACTTATTTTACAAAAACATGATTTTTTACAGGACAAATTATGTCTGCTATGCTTTCAAGACATTTACAGACATTAAGATAAATTCACCTCCAGTAAAAGGCTTTAATTTTTCATCAATTAAATTTGCTACCACATAATTTGCCTTGACTAATGAACCAATTTGGGAAGTATTTTTCGAAATAGTTGTTATTGACATGTAAGCTTTTTTCACATCTAATATTTTTTATTTACAGCATATTTCTTGCACTTCAATATATTTTGAATGCATTTGTACATAATTCCTTTCCAAATTATAGTCTTTGAAAACGGATACTACTTATCTGCATATCAAACATAGCACTTTATTATTATCCTAAACAAAAAAATAGTCATCAGCCCATTTTTCTTGAAACAATCTCTTTTTGTCCATAAACTATTTATCTTATCATTTTACCAGTTCTGATTTTAAATCATTTGCTTTATTACTTTTTAAAATTCAAAAGTATAACTGGCAATATAAATTAGAGAAGTTAAAGAAATAAGTATAAAAAACGCCAATAAGTTGTCACAAACAAAACACATAATTCTATAACAATTATATTTGAAGGAAATGTATACCAGATAAGCAACTTCTACTCATCATGAACCCATCCACACCCACAGATTTATAATCTGTTTATAAAATAAAACGTGTGTTAATACCATGATGTAAAAAATGAGGTACTGTCCTTTTTGATTGTCAATTGCATAAAAAATTAACTGCTATCAAGAGCACACGAACTGAGTATATTTAACAGAAAAAGGCTTCCAAGTGCTACATGACAGGTCGCGAACACATGAAATAGGCCGGAAAGATAATTAAGCGGGCCTGAGAATAGGAAATCCAAAATATTCGGGTTTTGAGCTACCTGGGTAACAGGGTAATTTTAATATGAAATACCCGGGTACTCGATTTCTCCCAGAAATACTTTTTAGAATTCAAAATTTTTTGTCAAATTTTCATAATCATATGCATGATAAAATGGATTATTTCTTTTGACAAGCACAGCTTCTAACAGAAAATATTCTGAAAACTTTAACAACTTTTTACAAATGTAATTAATTTGTGATTTATAGAAAAACTTTATGATTAATATTTTTCCTTAATATTAAAATGTGCAGGCACCTGGCTGAATTAGACTTTTGGTGCCTTTTTAAAAAGATGCACCTCTTATAAAGAGGATCACTAGCTTGAAATTTCCTACCTGTGATTTTGCAACGTTAGTTTATTTTCTGATTGCACAATGCAGGCTGCATGAATGGGCTTTGAGAGCTGCATGTGGCCCATGGGATGCAGGTTGGACACATCTGTTCTTGATTATGATAACTTTCTTAAAGAATTAAACCCTCTTGGGAGGTATTTTTCCCTGAAACCACCCTCACTGCGCCACTTTGTCATTGTTATAATTATGATGGTTGGCTATGCTTCTGTTGCTGCCCTTGAGATACCACCACCCAAGTGCAAAGCACCCCTTGCACCCATAATATAGCACGGCTCTGGGTCAGAGCAACCAAGAGGAAATTAAGAAACTTCAAGTCGGGAGGTTCAAGTTCCGGTCCTGTCTGACTTTTGTCTAGTCCATTTCTCTTTGAGAGTTTTCTTAGGAGCATGCCTTTACATTTACTTTAACCTTATTCTTTGTGATCAGTTAAAATTTTGGTCATTATACACAGTGTCCTGGCATTTGTCAAACCAATCAACAAAATTTTCAGCTAAAAACAACCTTTCTCTTTTTTAAAGTAAACTTGTGAATACAGATTTACCTAAAAAAAACATTTTGGTGAATTTATGCAATTATTTATGCATAATAACAGAAAGAGTCAAAACAATCAATTAGGAAAGTTTGGGTAAAATTCATGACTTGGGTCTCAATGAGAAATTTTATCTTAAAACTGCACTTCAACTGATAATGTTGGCTCCATTACAGGCATGACAAGAACAATGATTAAAATATTTTTGGTTTCTTGTATGCAACTTAACAAGTTAAAGGAAAAAAATGTAATGTTTTCACATGCAACAACCTCTGTTGAGGGATTCAAGAGGATCACGCCCAGCTGATAGTCTCATAGCTTAGCCAATACTTTTACCCAAAGTTTTGAGCTTTTAAACATATCCTTTTAGAATTACCTCCAAATAAATCAACAATAATGGGCATCACTTGGAAGAAAAATATGAAAATTTAACAAAACTAATTATAGAAACCAATCTCAATTATCAAAAGTATAATTATAAGAAAGTGCATAATTAAAATGGGCTTAAATATTTCGGATGTCTGACTGTAGCCGAGAACTTTTGGAGAAGAGATTAGTAATTTACTAATTATTCTACCACCCGTCTCATATTGATGAACATCGAAGAAACCACACCAAATTAGCAAAATGATAATGTTCATTTAAGGATAACTGGCATATTTTACAACAAGAAAGTTGAAAGTAAAACTGAATAATAAATTATCAAAAATAATACTGTCAAGAAACTGAGGAAATAAAATATGAAATTAAGAAAAATGTAAGATAATGCATGAAACATCAACTCAGCAAAAAGTAAACCCTTACTTCTCTGAACTTACTAAAGCATACAATATTTATCAGATAACAATTGAAGTAGTTACAATAATAAGTTATGAAATTTACCAAATCACAAACATGCTCCACATATATACGATCTCCAAAGGTGATTCCCTTAGCTTCAGGACACTTTTTCTGCAATTCTTGAATCATTTGTATAAGTCTCCTTGAAGGGAATGGATCCTCAGTGCAAATGTAAATTGTGCCTAAAGAAATAATTTGTTAATTATATTGAATAATTAACTACCAGAATAGATCAATCCGAGAGTTAAAAATCTGCTATAAATCAGAATAATAGGGAGAAGGTTACGTGATGGAACTTGAAAAGAGAATAAACTTAATCAGACACATAGAAGGTAAAAAGGAGCTTAAATCACCAAGGTGCAACATTAGTTACAAGAGTAAAAATGGAATGTTATCAACCTATGGAGTTGCTGGTATTTTGGCCATGATGAATTTGAGAAGCCAAGGCTGCCTGGAGGCAAATTTGAGTTTTACCGGATCCACTCTCGCCAGAGAGTTCTAATATGCCTCGAGCTGGAATACCACCTTTCAAGAACTTATCCAAGATTGGGCAACCAACAGATCGTTTTAGCCCCCAATATTTAGAACCACCAATGCCTTGTTCAATAAGTGAAGGCAATCGTTGAGGTAGCCGAACCGATGACAAAGCCAGAGAGCGAAGTTTTTCTATTTGATCCATACACAAGTTTGCACGGTTTAAAAGATCCCTTTCCGATGTTGCCAAAACGTCGGAAAACGTATATATCCCAGCTGAAAACAAAATTTGAATAAATTATGGATTAAATATTAAGAATAAAATTAAGAAAAATCTTCACCTTCCTCCAAGCGAGTCCGAATCCGAACATCTAACTGAAAAGCTTTGGAAATCTCTCCCATAGTAATGTTGACACGCTAATTTCGAATTAGTCAATCCCAGGACTAATTCTTCAAATATTCCAAAAAATCTTCGAAATTGACTGCAATGAAGTAAGCAAAGCACCACATGGAAGTCACATTCACGCGGGCTTGCGAGCATATCGTTACAATTGTTGCATCATCTGCGTCTGTCTCTGTGTCCACCTACGACTTGTAACACTTCAAATAAAGATAATGCAAACCTGAACGTTTCATAAACATTATTTCTTACTTTCACAATTGATTGAAGAGCTCAATATATAAAATATAACAAGTATGAACGGAATTTCATTGCACTACATCCACTCACCCTTGCTTTCGGCGGGGATTTTGTAAGTATGGAGGAAACCAGAGAAAACTGCTCGTAGTGTTGAGCAGGTGTATACGGTACCAAATCTGTAAATTATTGATTCATATAAATACAAATCTAAGGTATCGAATTTATTTCGTTAACTCTTCATCGAAACTAATTAGTGTTGATTATTCATGCGGTCAATTCACTGAGCATCATCGAAACAAATACTTATCACCTTTTAATCAAGGCTTTAGTGACTAGCAAAATCTTTATGCCTCATAAATTATTTGTTTTACTATCATATCAACCTTAATAGCTCACACGAACGTAATGATTTTTATAACAGCAACATTAGAGAGTAATAATGATACGTATTTTAAAATCAATTGACATTAAAATGAGAGAAAATACAAACGATTTTTCCCTTCAAAGCAGGTAAATTCTGGGCCACATTTCCCCGCAGAGCGAAATCAGCTAATATGCAAATCGGTCATCGCAAAATAACTTCGAATTCAGGGATAGAAGAAAAAGAAATATTACTACAGTAGCTGAATTTGATAAATATTATCAAAAAGTCGCAGAATGTCACGCTCTTTGCCAAATGTTTATCATTCCGTTTGCATGTCTATTAGAAAAGGCTGTAGTCATATTTTGAAATAATCATAATTTTATGTAAACTCAGATTATAGAAAATAGAATGATTTGGCAACCCTGATGGAGCTTCCATCTATCTGGCAAAGCTTCAACCAGGAAGATAGTAAACAGCGGTGAAGTTGGTTCATAAACAACTGTTGGGGATTTCGACTTTTCTCAATTGCCTCCGCTTTATTTTGAATCTTACCATCATCTTTCCCAGGACGGTTATAATTATAGGAAGCGATATTTTGTAGCACATGAAAAGAATTTGAGAGGTTATTCTAACCTCTTAAACAATGTTTTATCACGTAAGAATTTGCTTCGGCCCTGATATGTAGGATTAGATTGGATTTTATACGTTTAGATTGGCTATTGAGTTCTGTTTTTCTTATTTTCTCTTATTTAGATATCACTGGAACACGAAATTCTTTTGCATCCTCGATACTTTGGCCCGCAGCTTCTAGAGACTGTGAAACAGAAGTTGTACACAGAAGTCGAAGGAACATGCACAGGAAAGTACGTGGATGCTTTTATTGTGTGTATAAATCGTAATACTATTGCAGTTAGTATTTGCTAAGAGCAGTTGAGATTCTTATTTATGCATTGATTCGTGGTTGAGTGATATATTACATTCATCACGTTAAAGGTATGGTTTCGTCATTGCGGTTACAACGATTGATAATATAGGTGCTGGTATAATACAACCTGGGCAAGGTTTCGTTGTTTATCCAGTCAAATATAAAGCGATAGTTTTTAGACCTTTCAAAGGAGAGGTTTTGGATGCAGTGGTTACTCAAGTAAACAAGGTAATTAATATAATATTTTTCTCTTGATTCTTAAGTTAATTGTGGCGACTCATAATAAGTTTACTATCTTTCGTTTTTTAGGTGGGAATGTTCGCAGAAATAGGACCTCTTTCTTGTTTCATCTCTCATCATGTAAGTTCTTGATGAAAGGAATAATTTCTTTGCAACAGAGTTTAGCATCATATTTTTCCAAGTTGGGAATAATGTTTCTATGAAATTAACATAGTTGTTACATGCTGAATGTTTTCGTAATTTCTGACGAATTATATTGCTTCTATTACATTGCAGTCCATCCCTGCTGACATGGAGTTCTGTCCTAATTCTAATCCTCCTTGCTACAAATCTAAAGAAGAGGTAAGTCTAAATTGATTTCAAATTATTATTATATAGTTAGCTATTCTTAAATTTGTATAGAATTTTAAGTAAATTATTGGTTGGGCGTTGCACAGAAACGTTTATTAAAAATTTTAAACGCTATCCTTGTTACTCATTTGGATGATTACGAGTACTTTGACTCAGAGATGATCATTTTAAAATGAGTTTTCAATATAATGCCTTAAATACTTTTAGGTAAGTATCTCCTGGTAGAATGGCTGTGGTTTATTTCCTATCATGGGAAATCAGTTGTTTATTGTTATTCTATTTTACTTATAAAGTTTCATTTCGTAACAGCTGGAATGAGTGATAACTTCTTCATTTACTTTTTAATGATGTAATTGACAAAACGAAATGTTATTATTACTGTTAGAAATGATAATTACGATGTACCAGTATGTACAGTACCTACATTATTATAAAAGTAACAGGGAAATCCTGTAATAATATATGTGATGTTTTATCCAGTTTATGTGATGGGTAGATTATCTGGCAATAAATAAATATTGAGAGGGAATATTCAGCATAAAATACTGCACACTTTGATGCAAAATGGGTCATGTTCCCATTTCAAGTTTTATGCATGAAGGTTTGGTATGGTCATAGTGAAAGGAAGATGTTTTGTTAGTTACATAAGAAAGATGATCAGCTTTCTCTTCTTGGGCTCTATGATTACTATTTTTTTCCAATTTCAGTAATTTCCACTATTAGTTGTTGCTTCTGCTTTCTTATTCTTATGAAATAATTTGTCTTGAAACTATATCTTTTTTTAGGATGTGGTGATTCAAGAGGATGATGAGATTAGATTAAAAATTGTGGGCACTAGAGTTGATGCTTCTGGAATTGTAAGTTTGGCATTTTTATAATTTTTATGAATTAAAAAAATGTTATCGACTTATTGCTAATGCTCATTGTTTTTTCTAACTTGTAGTTTGCCATTGGTACATTGATGGATGATTATCTTGGTAAGTTTTCATTTCTTACTCATGAAATTCATTTAATTGTGTTAAACATGATTATCTAGTCCAACAAGTCATCATGATAGCTAAATAAACCCAAGTATATTCTTTTTAAGTCAACTGGATTTCAAATATTTTATTTACCTTTAATAATTTGTGAAAAGCTGTTTGTAAAATTTTACTAAAGAACATTATGGACTTTCTCCCCTTGTGCTGTAGAGATTCTTATCTTGTAAATGCAACTTTAATTTTATGCTTGTTATACAAGTAATATTATTAATGCTTATCATTAAATATTTTCTGAAAATTTTGCTCTTGCAATTTTATATTGACTACATTTCTTTAAACTTTGCACTTATCATTGCTAACCCTCGCTAAGGTCATTTTGATCGAGATGAATTACAGGACACACACATTTTAGGAATTTATTAATTTATTTTAGTTTGATAAATACTTTTTTCATTTACACAATGTTAAGGTAGGAAATATTTAGACTGGACTGGAGGCATAAGAATGGCAATAACATATATATTCCATTGGTAGCAGCTGTGCCATTTCTGCTCTTTCTTCCATCCTTTGCAACAGTTATCCTCATTTGCCTCCTCACTCATCACTGTTCTCACATTTCCATCTGCACAACACATCTCATGCACACACTATCTGAGAATTACTCTTCTTTTCATTCCCAAACATTCTTATGCCTAATCATTCTGATCCAGTTTACATTGTTTTAACCCTTAGTTTGTTGGACTGAAAAGTTCCATATAAACAGCCAAATGGTATCAAGAACTCAAGTTTTTTAGAAAATGGATTATTACCTTAGATCTAAAGAAAAAGGAACCTCAATGCTAATAGAAAATCAAGTAATTGCCGAATCTATTTCATGCTCATTAATTTACTCCTGGAATTCATTAAGTACTCAAGAGATCGTAATTCTGAAAAGAGGTATTAAGAACCTGTAACTTAAGCAATATACATTTAAAACATGAGCATAATTCAAAATTTTAGTGAACTTTAAGTGAAGTTATATATAGCATTAAAAATCTGATAATTAATGATGAAACTGCTTCTCTTAATTGAACATATTTCTTGAATCATAGTAAATCCATGAGAAAGGGCAGTGCTGGCTTATACTGGTGCTATTCAACAAACTAAGGGTTAATTACATATGTTATTATAATCTACACATCTGAGTATTGTCATTTGAATATGGTTCATGGTGATAGACCTATTAAATGGACAATGGTTGATTGTAGTTTGTATTTTATTCAATAATTAATACAATATTTTTTGAATTTAAAAAAGATGGCATTATGTGGAAGTGCTTGAATGAAGCACGGAAGATGGAGAAATGTATTTACTGCCAAAAGCAAATATATCACTGTAATTTTACCATTTAACCCTTTGAGATCAACATGAACAAAACTTTATGGGTTTGATGGGCTGTAGCAGTACACATCATCATATGGAATGATAGCATTCATTTTAATCCTCTTTTTCTTCATTTTTCAGGTTGCCTGTGCAGTTAGTACTTTCATCAAAAGAGAGAACTTCACACCACACAATTTTTTCACAGTTGTTAGTTTTGTGTTTTTTGCATAAATATAAAATTGAATAAAAACAACCTTCGGTATATTCTGTACAACATTACTTTCCCAAATCTTTTTATTAATTTGTGAGGACTACCAAGGAATGGGCAACTTGATTACCTCAATGATTGTCTTTGGCAATCACCAAAAATAAAAACATTTTGTTGGCCAGGGATTTTTAGAAAAGGAAATACCACTCAATTAACTTAGATCTTCACCCACAAAACATTTGTAGAAATTAGACTTTTGCATCAAAATTCACAATGTGAACCAATACACTTGTTGTTGTAACATAAGAATTACTAAATTTCCATAAAATTTTACGTGGATATTCATGATTTTCAATATATTCAACAAACAATTCTCCCTATCGTACATCATCATGGGTGAAATTCATATTGACTTGTTACAGTAATCAATTTGTGTGCATTTCAACTATTAATTGGCAACAATTACTTGTGTGCTGGAAAGGGAAATCCTGTACACTAAGGAAGCGTGATCCACATCCTTCTTCTTTTCTCTGACAACTTCTCATACCCTTCAGTTGTTTTTCACTCGATCACATGTACACTCATACACACAAAACACATGAAACACACATTCATCAATCCGTGTTAATCATTTCTAACCATTTAATAAGTTTTTGAAAGTTTCCTAATTGATAAAGCACGCAAATACAGCCATAAAAATATTCACTAATGCACAGACAGTCCAATTGCACAGTTTCCTTTTTGATAGAACAATAAATTGCAAGTGCAGTTGGCATTGCATATTGGCTGCTAATGATAAAAGTTTTGTCTTTGAACTTAAGATATCAATGCAGTTTAATTTACATACGTCCTACTACCTAAACACTTCCAAAAACTGTTTTATATAAAACTCAAAACTTACACAGGGATAAGTTACAATATTGTTATTTTTCTTTCCTTTTCATATAAAAACATGTAGCTAAGATTAACTCAGTAACCATTGCAACAACTATTTAAAGTACACACAACAACAGGTAAATAGCTATCAGTTCATAATAATACATTTATTCGACATATCTACCATATGTTAATTTCACACTAATAAAACTTATTTACATAAAAATCTAATTCTATACACTATCATCCATTTATGCACATTTATTTACGAAGAGAGAAACAGAGGATTTGTAAGGTTTGCACGAATTAACAATGCAAGNGTAAAATAGTTCCCAATGTATTGTCAGGATGAATATACAGACTGTCTAATGGCAAAAAAAAGTCCAAAAATACGAAAATATTTTCATCATACATCTTAAAATTACAAGAATGGATGTCTTTAAGCTATGACTACCACAGACTATCACATTTAAAGTGCTTGAGGTTGAAGTGAGAGAACATGAAATTTGATCCAATGTTGCTTGTAATAATATTAATATTCTATCGCAAAAATAGCATTCCTATGGAATACCACTTGGAAGCAACAATGGAACAATCACAAGAGTTAACCACTCCATCCACCGTTTTCCTGATTGTGATTCATCATTTCATAATAAAACTTTAAAGAAAAAGACAAACATTGTTAGTTAAGAATTTGTCAACAATTTTCTTTGGCAAACATGTTAAGATTATTTGACTCCATTAAAAAACAGATGTGCTTATTCCTTATGTCCTTCTTAAATATCACATAAAACATTTCTATCTAATGCAGTAACTGCAGAGTTAACCTTAGTTGAGGCAACTAAACATATTCAAAACAATATAATCTTAGCAGAATTCTCAATAAATCACATACTTCAGTAAGCAGAATTTTGTTTTGTCTTGTTTTCCTCAAAAATAGATGTTACATTTAGAGAAATGTATAATTTGTGTACATTTTGATTGGTTGCATAATCCGATCAAAACACCTAACAGCATTACATGACATGTATGTTGAGGATCATGATAGAAGCAAAATAGCAGCTTAAACTAAGTTTCAGAACTGCTACAATTACCTCTGACAGGAATTTCATCAGTAAAACAAAACATACTAGAGAACTCCTTATGGTTACAGCTTTGAAGAGAAACAATATGGAACATAATAAACCATATCACTTCAACTGTCCACTAGTTCGTTAGAGCTAAAAACTGTTGGAATTCATTAAAATGCTAAAAAATCTTCATGCATTTGATTCTGGGGACACCCCTTCAGTAAAAAAATTAGGGAAATTTAACCACATCAGGTGAATTTAAAAGGGAGATCACACATCAAAAGTCCTTCACATTCACCTCTTTATCTTTAACTAGAGCTAAATTTGCTTTCCAAATTACCTCTTGGTCCCATTGTAACTGACTGCCATGTTAACACTGAAAACAAGGCAACCTTGTTGGCAGATAACTGAGAAAAAGAGAACGCTACAAATACTTCACTCAATAACAATAATAACCTTTACCTCTTTAATATCACTAACTGCTTGATGAAGCTGGGATGCTGATCGCTTGGTTTGCTGCCAACGTTGACATTCCTAGATGAAAAAAAGAGAATGTTGTTAAACATCTTTGATTTAACTGTTTTCAATCATAACACCAATAATTTTCATAAATAAATTTTTATAAGCTGCTTTCAGCAACATGCATGCATGCACCATGAGTATTTTTCTAAGCGTATTATCTACAGAAGAAGAAAAATCAAGAACCTTGTAACTCTGATTTTGTGTAAGTCAGGGTATTGCTGCTTTGTTTAAAAAGACTAATTTTTTATTACTTCAGCAGCATATTATACTTATTCAGCTTATCTTCCACATACTTCTGAAACCAGAAAGGGCAGAAGTATTTAAAAATCAGCTTTATTTTAAACCTTTAAAAACCAGGTACAACAAAAAATCTTAACTAAAGAAATATACAAAATGCAAGAGATAATTTTCTAACTAGTTTAACATAAGTACATATCAGAGGAAACACCACATACATGCTACTAGTTATAAAAGGTAGATGGTCAATATAAGCAAAAATTCGTTTTTCATTGTGAGCAATTTAGGGCTAAAGAAATCGGATTCACTTAAAAAAGTTACCCTTTAGAGAGCTGGTCACATTTGGTCGCCATTTTATCAGTTTGTTTTTCAAGTCAATACTAGCTCAGATATTTAACTTTGTTTTAACTGTTTGACAAGATATTATCTTTTAAGAAAGGTTGCATATTCATCTTTGTAACTGTTCATAACCCTTTTTTGAAGATGAATTTTATTTGCAGATTAATTACTGTTGAAATAATTTCAACCATCACATTATCAATACCATATTTATTCTATTGAAAAATTTATTTCATTTTAAAGATAGATAGTTCTCATATCTCCCAAGGAAAACTATAACAGTGATGATCTTAAAGAAAGACTAAAGTCATCAACTTAGAACCAAAGAAAACAATTGTCATACAGCAAGATAACGTTATGCAAGCCTTTCTTGCATAAAGTTCCTTAAAAATTTTCTCTGAATTGCGATTATTTTGCTTTCTTTAAATACATCTTTATGATCATTCTTTATATTGATATGTTTGTGCTTCTCCCCTACAGTCAGAAAGTAGAAAAGATAGAGAGCAAAAATACAGCAGGTTCTGTGTTCCCAGTCAAAAGACAATGCTCTTCAACACCTAAGGTTACAATATTCAATTCTATTTCAATGAATAAACTACTAGAATAAATATGCTTTAACAGGCAAAACTGCATAATCTTAATGTGTGAAATTCATAGAAAATTAGTTTCTCTAACAGACATGAATCACCTACATAAATTTCCCACTTTTTTAACCAAACGCAACTTTTTAAAATTTTGCTTCCAAAAATTCGGGCAGGTCCTAGACATTGATGCTTTCTAGACACCAGTAAATACGGTAAATGAGATGTATTGAAGTATAACCCTCACCTTACCTCTCACCTGCAATAAAGATGTTTCTATTTCATTCTAAATGTAACAGTAAACAAATGCAGTAATGAAAAGTGGGGCCTCCAGCTCTTCTAAGTAACATCTGAAATCTACATCCATCTGTAGGTTGGTGATGCTATACCTCACAACATATATCCAACTTATGACCAATTCGCCAAACAAACTGTTGTAAAAAGTACTCTGAATGTAGCCTGTTCACAAGTTCAGGAGTGATTGTACAGTAAACTACTTCTGCAAATTAAAATAATGAGCAATTTCAAAAATTGCATTTATGTATTTTCATATTTTCTCTATAAATGTTTCTTTAAATTCATGAATACTTAAACACACCATGCTATATGATTGCAACAAAAGATATGAAAACTGAGATATGACAACTATAACAATTTATAACATAGCTGTGAAAACTTTTTTCTTGAGTTTCCAACATAGAAATGGGGTTGCGTCATATATGCTGACAGATACTTCATTACATGACCTACATATTACGCTACTCATAGGACAATAACATCTATAAAATGATCATTATAACCTCCCACATTATGAACTATTTATTGCTTAATGATGATGGATTGCAGAAGGAAAAAAGGTTTAGATATTTTCATGACATATTTGTAAATGACATAGGCATTTACAAATATCTTTGAAAAGATAAGGTTAAATGAACTATACAAACCACCTTATTGATCTTCACACACATACAAAGAATACAAAGCAATTTCTAAACATACATCATACCAGTAATATGTTCCCTTTGTAACAAAGTTTGCAGGATAAGAATATTAGGTGGCAAATAAAGGGGCAGGTCATTTCAAATTGAAACCAAAAAATATAAGAAAGCAGTTCAATCTGAAACCTCTTTGGTATGTCTTGAGTTAATTTTTAAACTTTTTTTTATACTTGAAAGGCTATCTAGAGCGATTGAAATTTTTTTCCAAGGTAAATACTTAGTAGAAATACAAAACATCAGAAATTCTGATCTACAATGCCTCTATTACATTATTTGCAAAGAAAACCTTTCCTCTTTTTCAATTCATCATCATCATTTCCTTTCTTACATCCCAAAACACATAAATGTCTTCTTTTTCCAAGTATATCATGGTAACCCTAACAGATACTCATGGTTTAAATGAGCTTTATAATTCAAAGGAAAAAACCAAGTCAACCTATTGATGAAAGAAGCTTATGAATAGCCTTTTCACAATAAAGGCATAATGTGTAAAATAGTTCCCAATGTATTGTCAGGATGAATATACAGACTGTCTAATGGCAAAAAAAAGTCCAAAAATACGAAAATATTTTCATCATACATCTTAAAATTACAAGAATGGATGTCTTTAAGCTATGACTACCACAGACTATCACATTTAAAAAGCCAATATGTCATAAAACAATCAATTTGAATTAATTTAGCAGCATGAAAATTTTAAGTAAAAATTGGAAGGGATGCATGAAAATATTTTTTGTTCTCATTTCCTCAAAACAAAACAGCTTCCAGCAGAGCACTCTCAAAAAATTGGTATCATAAAATATAGAAAAAAAGAAAGATCCACAAATTCCCCAAATGAGTTACCAAATTTGATCCAAACTTTTCCCTCGATGACTAAAATCTGATTTGTACTTAAGCTATTGAAAGAGGAATTTTTACCTGAAGATGGTGCAGTATCCTCACTGTTTGTTACAATGGGACTGACAAGAGCCCCACTGTTGCCTCCAGCACTCAATGGCGTCAAGCTGCTCTGGGCCATTAGCTTCTGTCTTACTTCACGAATCTTTAGCTGGAGGCTTGACTTGCTGGGGAAGACATCAGAGTGGCTTGCCTGTTAGAAAAATGAAGTAAAAATATATTTACTGTCACATTAAAAATATCTTTAAATAACTCTTCTATGACAACAGCGATTGCCAGTCCATTTTAGAGCTTTTGAAAATCAAGCCTCACGATTTGATCCAAAGCTAAATTTTATCATTTGAGGCAGGGTAGACAAAGAGGGTGGGGTTCCATAGATGCCTATCATCTGGGCCCCCCATTTTAAAGGGGACCCATTCTATTAAGGTAATTTCCTGATTTTGCAGAAGGAAAGAAATACATATGTATAAAATTTGTTAACTCAAAGACCATGTTTTATTAATAAACTGTTATCCATAACATAGACATAAGAACTGCAGAGGGGCCCATATGGAAATTTTGTATCCAGGCCCCCCTTGATAGATAGCCACTCCTATTTAGAGGGAGCCAAAAAGTTGCCAAAATAGGGTGCAACTTGTGAATGGCAGAAACATCACTAGATATTCATATACGAAATTGTTTTCTGGGTTGTTGAGGGAGAGGTTACAAATAGAAACTTATGCACCCCCAACATTTTCAGGAAGCTTTCCAGGCTTTGTTCGAGTGAATTCTTAATCAGGGAATCTATACCATCCACTTTTGAAACTTTAAAGAACTTGCTGTCTGATGGGAATAGGTAGGTGGTCATATGCAGCCCTCATAAAATCTAACAAAAGAGCCCAGAATGCTTCTTATTGTAAACACTTAACCATGAAATTGCCACCACCCACTTTCAATGCATAACACAACTGTCAAGGGATTCTATTTTAGAGGCTGTTAGGGAGCATGTAAAAGAAAGAAGAAATAAAAGAAACATGCAACACTCAACGATGAGATGCATGTACTGAAGTATTAGCTATAGGATTCTAAAACCTGCAAATTGTAATTTTTTAGCTTTGTTATATTATTGAATAAGCAGTACCTGAAAGGCTGATGTAGCTTGGGTGGAGGGAAAATAGCCATGTTCTTGGAAAAGTTGAAGCACTAGCTGACGCCTTTGTTCCAGAACCTTCCGGTGTCCCTTCTCTGAGACAATACCGCTAGCTCCTACTGGTCCACTTGTTCCTGGTGTCTTTGGAGTTCTAGGTGAGCCAGACGATGTTTCTGCTGACATATCTCCTACAAGTGCTTCACCTACAAATACCCAAAAGAAAGGTTTAAAAACCATAAAATAAATGGTGAAACAACTGAATTGTAACACCATCAAATGACTCTGGAAAGCTACAAGAAAAGAGAATTGAAATTATATACACTGGAGATAAACAAAAAGAAAATCTTGATTGAATAAAACCCTAAAAAACTGGTATGAAATTAACCTTACTCAATATTGCCAAGAATACTATTACAAAGACCAGGAATCTCCAAACGATCCTGAAGGACGTAGCAATGCGCTTCACAAGCAGCAAAGTTGCAAGTGGCATAATTTCAGAGAAATAAATTGCTGTAGACTACTTTTTGAAACCCCTTAATAAGTTAAACCTAATTAATCTGTAAACTCACAACTCAAAAATTCAGTTTTTTTTCAGCTTAGCATAAAATTAGAATGTATTGAAACAACAATTTATACATATGAAATTTAATAGCTAAAAAGTTGGAAATGTTGAACCCCAAAATTTTCCTACATCAAGTTAGCTAAAATCAGTTAAAATGTTTGAATTTACTCTGACCAAAGTTTGTATGATTATAAACAGTAATTTAATAACATTGCTTTGAAACATGTTTAACTCCAGCAGAGCTATAAACAACATCCTGAGAATGTGAATCAGTAGTACAGGTAATCCTATAACACGGTAGATAGGTACCTAGAAAATGCTGTTGCGTGAAATCATGTTATACAAGACCCAGAGTCAGTACAAAAAGGGAGGTTACATTCCTAAAACTTATTAAAAGCAAACATTTTTTAAATTCCATACAAGCAACTTAATTTTTATAAAAAGTAATAGGACGAAAATATAAGACAAAAAAGTCACCCTTTAACATATCGTGGCTCAACGCAGACTGCCAACCAGCTGCATAAGACACTTTATCCCCTGACTAAGGAAACAAAAAAAAGGGCCTGCCGTTCATGGGCCCTCGGCTATAATCGCATTTCACAACTGGTCAATACAATACAACGATGTTGCATTGCACTTAATCATTTTAGATACGGCAGGACTTTCTACAACACTGTGTCTCTGAGACGGCAAGTCTCATCATGGATGGCATGTAAACTGTGGATGATGCTTTCTGCTTTAACATCAGAACAAAGTTATAAATGAATAAATTATAACTTATTAATAGATATCCATGTAAAGGCACTATAGTTCATTATTCCTTCCCATCATTATTTTACAGTAGTTGTTTTTAAACATATTAAACAAAAATCATCTTATCCAGTGCTTTAGAAGTACAGTGTTGTACAAAGGTTTTTGAAACTTTCTTATCATGTTAGAGCATAATTGTGTTGCAGAAGGGATACCTGTATATAAACGAAAGCTAGGAGAGAGGACTATGATCAGAGTGAAATACTTTTTCCTAAATAAATTATAAATATAGGATTTCAGAGCTCTCACCTAAAATAATACCATGCATAAACCAAAATTAACTAAGGTAAATTTTAAACGTCCAACAAATTAACACCAAGATTGTTATTTTGAGGATTTTAGTGGAAACCGTTATTTACTTCCATATTTTTTGGAATCCACAACATAGTAAACAGAATATTAGATCCATCCACAGTGCCAACAATGGAGCAAAGACAGCACATTCCAAGAAAATGAGATGGTTACTGACCTCGAAAGTTTTCTGGGTTGAAGTCAGGTCCAAAGAATGTCCCTCCAACAAGCTTAGCAGATTTTGGAGCTCCCAATGAATCTGCTTCACCCTCTTCCTCTCCTGAAAAAAACAGCACTAACTCATGACCAATGTGCAATAATCTTATAAACACAAATTAGATTTTTGCTGTAAATTCTCCACTCTTAAATGCAAGGAAATGAAATTGTGAGCTCAATATATGTCAAATAAAATCTCTAATCTTCACAACAGCTGACCTAATCGATTGATAAGAAAATGATTCACGATACAACTGATAGTCTATAATGGGATATCATTATGTTCCTCACACTGATATGTTATCATATGTAAGAAACAGTTAAAAGAAAATAACTATATGATTAGAGAATCTGGTTCTGAATCAAATACTCAAAAAAACTTTTTTAAACTCAACATCCACTCCCTGTGAATGTTCTGAGGGAATAACATCAGCCAAATTTATTTCTCTTTCCATCAGAACTGATGTTTTGATTTCTAAAGAAAACTGAATTACTGGATATGGAATATCAGGGCATAATTTGTCTTTTAAGTACATCTACCTTCAAATGAACCAGTTTTTTTAACTACCTCTAAACCGGACAATGACTTGATATTAAACAGTAAATAATTTATACAATTCACATCTCCAATCCTAGGGGAATCAAAAGCAAAAATAATAAAACAATAGAATAAACCTAATAGTACAATTATCTATACATATAGAGAATAAATAAGTAAATATTATGTACTTATATTCATGAATTTCCTTTCATGAAACCTACATAAAATACACCAACAAAACTGCATAGTATTGAAAAGAAACAGACATGATTTAACCATAAGCCATCCAAAACTATAATTTTAAGAGGAAATTACTGCCCAAAATAAAAACAAACCTTTTACTTTGATTCATTGGTAGTTGCTGTATTTACCTGAAAATAAGATTCCTCGAATAACTATTACATACAATCATAAATTCTCACCCCTTCGCATTAGGAAAAATTGGTATTTTATCAATGTTCATGGAAATTCAAGATTCTAGAAAACACTAAAATAATTAAAAATGTGAAATAAACAGCTAATTAAAAATTTTCAATGCATAGATAACACATAATAGTGCTTTGAAATTGAGAGTAAAATTTGGATGGTACGTATGTAATACCTATTTCAAAACTTAAAATGACTTCATTCCAGGTAGATTTTATTTAGGAGATTGATATTAGTAACTCTCTTATATCTAAACAGGAATCATGGACATATTAGAAAAAATGAGAAAGAATGCAGCTTTAAAAACCAATTTTATACATTTTGGATTTCAGGATTGTAAATGTATGTCTGCCACTCTATTCTGATCTCTTCTATCATATTCACTCTCACTTAAAGATTTTTCAAATTCTTCACCATTATCAAGAAATGAATTGTCAGCATACCCCATAGTCTCCATGAATCCTCTGGTCATCTATCCTGTTTTTATCTAACCAAGAGGTCATTAGTTCTTCAGTGATGCAACCAGTTTTATTAAACTATCCCAGTTTGCAACTTCTCTTTTGGAGGATCATTCCTTTTTCAAAAAAATGAAGGTAGATTTCTTCCATCAAAAAGTGAGGCTAGCATAACCACAAGGTGTAATTTTTCATTTTTATTTGTTTTTGTAATAACTGATCTTGTTCCTTTCTCACTAATAGTGGTATTCCTCAACATATCAAAATACACAGGTGTTTCCTTGGCATTTCCAATCCGACTTAAAACACAACTCCGTCCAAGACAAAGTTGTATTTACCCCTTTCATATTTTAATAGTTTCTTTTAAGAATCACCGCTGTTAAACACCGAGTTAAAAACAAAAAAACATAGAAATTTCTAAAGCATTTGTTATGATTAGCTTAAATAGTGCATGGTCATCACATTCTTCTTACTTATAGCAGAAACCAGAAGCCAAGAATAATTTTTTCCAGAAAAAATTAATTAATTTAGTAAATACAATCTTCTCATACTTCAATAAAAGATTTTAAACAAATAAAAACATGCAGACTTTAAATATATAATAACTAAACCGACTATGAGACAGGATATATTGAACGATATTGAAAAAATAATGGCTCTAACTATATTTTTTAAATTTTATTCTTATGTTCCCGAATATAAGATAACCACAATTTTCTAAAATTGAGGCTAAATTTAGGAAAGTTGTCTTATATTCAGGTAAATACAGTATCTGCCTGTGGTGTCATCATACTTCAAAAGCAAAGAGAGAGAAAGAATCTCAAATATTTTAAGATAGCTATACCTCTATGGGGTGTGCTAGTGGTTGCAGGTGTTGGAGGCTGCTTCTTGCTTCGGTGGTGATGATGATGATAACCCTGAGGAACAAAAGGCAAACGTGGACTTGAGGGTACCACAGAATTAGCACTCCCAGCACCACCAATTGCACTGGGGGATTGGCACTCCTCAGGCTTGAATTCTGGCAGCGATGAGAACTTCTTTTCGAAGTTAACTTGCTCTAAAACCCTGAATTAAAATGAAAAAGAAATAACTTTACAGTATAATTATTACAAAAAGCAAAATATGAATAGAATATACAAAGAAATCAAAAAAACTTTTAATTTGCACTATTATCAGTCTTGTCAATAAATATTTTTGATACACTCATTTCTCCTGTTTAACAAATAATAGACTAACATTTCTTTCTCTTACCTTAAAAAACTTTTAATTTTCATCCCTAGTTTAGGTAATTACTACATCTGATATTTTGCCATATACACTGCAACTCAAATGAAGAGGGAGGCATTTTTCAGATGTACTACTAATCTGCTTATTTAGGGGTAGACAGGATGCCTAGGGAGGACTACGCTGAAAACAAATCATGCTGGAGACTTTCACAGAAAGCAAGTTGAAAACAATGTCAGAATAATGCAATGACCAGTCTCTATAATATAATAATATCTCTAAAGCCAATCATCATGAGAGAAATCATTCTTCCCTAATATCAGAACTACTCCATAGAGCATTATGCATTCGAGGTTCAAAAACAAAGATGTTATCATCTGAATAAATGCAGAATCTATCATGCTTTTGACGATACAGCATATCTCCATTTAAATAATGAAGAGCAAATCAAATAAAAGGATTTCATGGCTGACATTAAGAATGGCTAAAATGTAATGATCATTTACCATAAAATGCTTAGAAAAAGAACTCAACAAAATAAAAGGAAACTGAAACATTAAAATGAATAAAAAAGAAAGAGATAGTTAAAGCAATGTTGAAATTAATCCTCTTTTTGAATCAAGAGAAAACTTCATGGAATTATAACCTTGCTATTAAACTGAATTACAACTTGTAAAGGAGATTTCACCATCACAGATTCAGGAATAACAAAATTAAAGTTTGAGAAGAACCACTCAAAAATGATTTGCAGTCAGACAAATTCAAATGGTTACTGCCATTTTGAATATACCAAAATATCAGGAATTAAATTTCAATTACAAAAGTTTTCTACTCACCGATCCATTCCATCCTCAACATTTTTCTTAAAGAAACTCTTTTTGGAGCTGGGAGATGCTTGAGGCTGCTGTTGTGTTTGTTGAGACTGTTGTTGCTGCTGCTGCTGTTGGCGAGGATTTTGCAAAGATGAGGAATTAGCATTTTCTTCTGATTGGTTTTCATTGTTTGAGGACACATCAGCTGTTATTGATGAAGAAGGTGGGATGTTCCCTCCAGAAGGAAAAGCAGGAGAGTGGGAAGCAGGGGAGGGGTTTGCTGAAAAAATAATACAGTAAAGGACTAAAAACAAGCTCAAAAAATAGACTTCAAATGATAGAAGGAATAATACAAGGACATGAATATGATAAGATAAACCAATTATGACAAATTACTATGATTTTAACTCAATTTAGTGTTAATTTAGTAAAATACGCCACTTAAAGCAACTGAATATGGTAGTGTATTAAAATCAGTAACAATCAGAGCCTGACTTGGGTGCATTTAAGTTTAACAATTGGGTAACAAATCCACTGAGCATAAAATGGAAGAAAAGAAAACATCTGGAAACTTTACATTAGTATAACAAATGCCAAGGATCTTAAAAATCCCATCCCTCCAGAATACATTCAAACTACAGAAAGATAATTAGATAAAGAAGGTAACTAAATGAAAGAAAACAAAGAGAAAAGAAAAACAGCTAAAATGACTGTGCATCAAACCCAGATCTTCCACCTTAAAAGATTTCACACACAGATGTCGGCACAGTTCTCAATATGACGAAAAAAATCTTTTCAGACTTTGTCTATTATTGTCCAATATAAAGAACAAGAAATTGAGATTTGGAATCATGACCTTCATGAATCAAGATTATATGTACAATTAAATCACTGGATAATGAAACTAAGCTTTTAGATATTCCACGAAAATTAAGATTTGAATCCAAAAACAGTGATTAACTCAGTTTATTTAGCAGAAACAAACATAAAAGTTAGTAGGAAAAAGTTCTCTTCACTTTATTTTAATCGTTAGATTACCTTCATACAACAAATTTCTATTAGCTGCTGTTTGATTTGAACACTAATCACTTGTAAAAAACCCTCTCATCATTCATATTCCTGATATTCAAAAGGGATCTTGATACAATGAACACATACAAATAACTACTCAGGAATTATGTATTTATCAACAATAAAGAACAAATAGGACTCATTTTAATTAAAAATCAAGAAACATTTTTAATTTCAGTGACTGTTAGCAGAACAAAAGGTAGCACTCAGCTTATACAATCAGCAAATAAGGCAGCAGATGACTTCATGTCCATAGCTAAATTTTATCCAGTGATGTACATCATAAGCAATACGCTAAAACATTACTTTGGTGAAAATTAAACAGATACATTGAAATTGGAACTCTGCACTAAATTTAATTAGAAACTAATTCACATAAATAATAATGTTGCTTATTTTGAAGTACATGAAAATATTATCTATTGATATTATTCTAAAAATGGTACTCAGCTTGCATCAAAGTTAACTTACAACCCCTTTATGTACTACAACAATGGATCAAGTAAAGGAAAGCAAACATCTTACACTATTGTTTCCAACTTACCAAGAGACTGCCTTCTCTGCAATGGTGCCCTACCAAGTTGTGCTGGTGTGGGAGCTAAAATGAAAGCAGTAGCACCTTCTCCTGCAACTGTGGATCGAGCCTCTCCTTCAGAACGAGTGGAGGCAACGGTGGAGGAAGATGTGGTGACAGCTACTGAAGCGACACTGGGAGCAGATGAGCTGGGAGTCTTCTGCTGAAGTGCAGTATCCTCTGGTCCATCCTAAGAAAAGAATTGCTCATTTCATCAATGAGTGAAATTAGCCATAAGGCTATCATATTATAAGTCAGCTCAACAAAATTTATCTCTCAGCACAGTATCACAACAAACTTTTAAGTACTGTTGTATGTTAATGCTTTATAAGGTACACCCTTGGAGTAGTTAGGTGCCTGAGTTACCTTTTCTGATCCATATTCCATGGATTGTTTTCTGCATTATACAACATGAAGTCCCACGCCAAATTAATAGACCTAACCCCATTTTCTCACAAATTTCTCTTTAATTGCTAATTGTTTTATTACTATTACATTCATTACACTAAATGAGTGACCATACTTTTCTTAACCCTTTGATGACAAATTTACATGTGTAGTTAGAAAAATTCACCAAAAGTGTTGCAATTTTCTTTGTGTCTGAGCAATATCAATATTTTTTGTAACCTCCCATTGCATCTATCAATGTCTTTACCGTTCTGGGCATACTCTCAATGTAGCTCTGGACATTTTGGTACCATAATCAGGGTTATGGTACCAAATTTCATTATACCACATAGTAAAACCATAAATATTTTAGATGAGTTGCTGACTTCAAATAGTTAATACCATGATCCTTGTGTTCCTTTACCTAATTTAAAATTAATTTAACTATTAATAGAATAAGTGAGTTAATCTTTAAGTAGTAAAATTCAAAGTATTTTAAAAGCTTGGTACAAACATGCACAAAATGAAGCTGCCGTCAATTTTTCTTTTAAAATTACAACTACATAATGTTATTCAGTAGTTAATTGCTCAATTGCAGAAACATAAATGAGAAAATCATGCTAAGTCTATTAATTCGGGTGGGGATTGTACACCACTACTTTTAAGTTTTTTCATCATTGAGTAGAAAGAAAATCACTGTGTGTGCATAGATAAGCAACTGTGCCATAATTGCAACAGAAGTGTTAATTACAAATCTACAATTTTGATTGGAGAAACAGCTATACAAACTGAGCAACTGTAATGTACAATTCATGTTGAGAATTTTATGAATAAAGTTGATAAAAATATAACTAAAAGTTTTTGAATTCCTCAAGAAATAGTGAGCTCCAAAAATTAGTTAGGCAATATAAATTACTAAGGGAGTCGCAGGTTGATCATCATATCATCAGGTTGATAAATATCTTTCAGCAAAACCAGTCACATCTAATAAAACGTGGAAAAAGTACAAGGTTTTTCTGTGATGCGTCTTTCCACAAAGTAATGCCTGAACATATTGATTTCATTACTAAGAGTCTAGGGCAGCCACCCAAGCACCCACCTTGGCAAGAACCATCACTAATGCAGCTGACAGTAGGCATGCATTAGATAGTACCATGTGAAAAGCTCATATCACATGAAGTAGATTTACAATACTTTAACATTACATCAAGGAGATTGCCCTCTTCCACATTAAATGTATTAGACATTCACAATGCTGAAAGGAAATTGTGAAGGAGAGTGAAACCCCTATCATGTGAATGATCCAAATATAAAAAAGATTCTAAATTGCACCAAAATGCCAATATTTATCATAAATTCAACCAAATGTCAATGTTTCTCGGAAATGAACTGTCAAAAAGCGACGAAATGACACTATTTAGGAAATCTGAGTGTAAATTGCACCAAAATGCCAATACTAAATCAGCAGTAGGCTTCTTTAATCCAATCTACCTGCAAACCAGCCTCCAATAAGAATGTGAATGACCAACCTACATAAAGCAAATAAGAAGTGCACAGTCAAAACAAAAATTGAAGTTAAGAGCAGAGGTGGAAATTTGGAAAGAAACAAAGTCAACGTAGACTAAGAAATTTTGAGAATTAAGCTTGAGATAGAACAGTCATATAGAATACTCAAAAAGAACAGAGAAAGAGAAGGGCTCTTGTGATTTAAAACAGAATCATAGGCTGCTATAGCATGACCTAAGATTTTAACTAGTAACATATAATGCTACAATATATTCTGTTAGTAAAAAAACCTGAAATAATGGAAAGAACTAAGGTGCACAATATCAGAAGAAATTGTCAATTTTACATGTTACATGTCATACAAATGAAATTATGCTTGTTTTCTAGGATGTTTAAATATTAATTTGGTGCCTTCTTTAGAGATAAAAAAATGTATATAAGTGAGATTAACAAGCTTCAACTGACATCTCTAAAATTACTTCCGACATATTTAAAACTTAATTTACCTTCCACACAGATAAGCATAAAATGGAATAAGTGAGCCATAATTAAAACACACTGAACTATTCACCTGTTTATGGTTTCCTGGGTTTGGAACTGAAACCATTTTCCCAAGGGTAGATTCCTCAGCCAAGGAGACCAGTAAATCCTTATTAAGCCTAGCATTGGACTGCTGACTAACCAAAGATCCTTGATCCAGATGTGAAAGAGTTGTGACTCGTTGGTACAATCCACTGAAAGAAAGTTAAATAAACATATGTTCTAATGCTTCATTCAAGCATATATTCAGTGGAAGCAAAGAATAAATGCTATCAGTAAGAACTATTCTCAGAATATTCTAATGTCTACTGAACTTGCAAATGATCTTAAATAAATCCAAAGAAGTAAAAAGGAAACAATATTTATAAGTTCACAAATGTAGAATTGAAAATTCTGGGCCAACATTATGACTGATTAATTACCTTATTTCATCAACAAAAGATTTCTAACTTTCCAGCAAAACACTGAACTTACAATTAATCTCATACAATATTTTCTGTATATACATAGAAAACTCCTAATAAAATTATTTAATTAATAATTAAACTGACGTCAATGGTTCTTGGAAGAATTCAAACAGGTTTTATGGTTTTAATAATACCTTCAGTTTGTTTCAGCAAAATCAGTTGGCTACAGAACAGAATTCACTGCTTTTTTATGATTAGAAAATGTAACAGTAGTTTGAGAATATGCATAAAAGGGAAAATAAATTGGACAGTATAGGTTTAATTTGGGGGTACTCCACATTACAAATAATACAAGTTGTAATAGATACTTGAATCTACACGGAGCCACAAATCACAGAAGAACAACTTAAAATTCAATGTCTCACCTCAAAATCAGGTGAGATGATGAGACCAGGTCACAGAACCTAGACTGTTCCTGTTACTTTTAGTGTAATATAAAGTATCTCTTGTAACTTGTGTTTCGTGTAACAAGGAGGAAGTTATAAAAAAATTGCACTGAACTATAGCTAAATCCTCCTCAACAATTATATGTATCAAGATGTAACATATAGCCATACAGATGTTTACTTGACTTCCTTAGTCTGAATAAACCCAAGAATTTAAGATCAGTATAATTAGGTGCAAGGAAAACAAAACAAACCTGTGAGCAGAAGTGTCAGCATGTGATGATGTGACCACAACAGTCTGTGGAATCACCTTGCTTACAATCACTGTTGGTGGAACACATCTAGAAGAGGATGTAACTACTACAGATGATGACTCAGGTAAAGTTGCAATCATGTTAGTTGTTGACCCCATTGAGGATGACGTTGCAGGAACAACAAATCTTGCCTCCCTTCCCCTTCCATCCCCAACTTCAACAGCAGTGGCAAGTGCTGCATTAGCATCATCTGTTGATGTGTTCACAAAAGCTAGAGTCAGAGGTCGATAGACTGTTGGCGCTGTCCTTCCAACTACCACCTTTCCAGTCCCTGTTGAAGTTTTGTTACCCAGATACTGTGTAGCAGTCCCAGGCGTAGCTTTGAATTGAAGCACGCTATTGCCTGCTCCAAGAACTGTCCTCTGTGACCCTTCACTAATAACACTTCCCCCAACCCCTGTCACTACTACCATTGGTGCGCTTGGACCACTAGCTGAATTCCCTATACCACTTGTGTACGTTAAAGTATGTGCACCAGTGCCAACATAAGCTAAGCGTCCAACTGTGCTGCCTACTCCACCAACAAGTGCAAGTTGGCCGCCAGTGCCCTCTGCCCCACCTACATATGCAAGGCGGGGAGCACCTCCAGCTACACTACTAACATATGCCAACTGCCCCAAAGTTCCTCCTGCAGCAGCACTCACAACTATGCCAGCTGCAGGAGCACCAATGTCACTGCTGACATATGTTGTGGAAGAAGAAGAGCAAGAGTTATCCATTGTTGTGACATATGACTTGCGTCCAGGGTCACTGTCAGCTGCTGAGGTTGTAGCAACTACATTGTTTGTGAGCACAGACTGCCCAGTGGGAGCCATGGTCCCTATAACACTTTGACCAGATGACATTGGAATTCCAGTGGCAGTGGTTGTTGTTCCTGTAGCCACACCTGAATACACCCAAGGCTTTTTCACTTTAGGAGAAATAGGCATTGTCTTGAAGGCCCCAACCCCACTAGGTTGGAATCCTGAAACACCAGAAGGATTCACTGGAGAACGGTAGGAGTATGTACTACTAGCAGTTGCAACAGATGCATCTCTTCGAACTTGGTGCTGAGCCTGCTGCTGTATTTGTTGGTGCTGAGCAGAGAAGCCAGAGCTCACTGGGGTACTCTCCGTTGTATGGTGGGACCTGACAATAATAAAAGTAAAATAATGAATTTTTTGAGGCTAAAACACTGGTTACAATAACATACTTAATCAAAATAATGTCACAGTTTGTGGTTTTAAAGAACAGGTGGGCATGCATTCCTTTTCATCAGTTTTTGGAATTACAGTAAAACCAACTAATGACTTTTCTGGATATCAAAAGAAACCTGTGCTACAAGTGGAATAGCATTTTAACAAGAATATAACAGATTTTTATTTTTTGTGCACTGGAAATCAATATGGCATGATTTTTTGGATAATTGAATTTTAATAAGTNACTAAATTTATTGATCTACTAGGTGAATTTGTTGAAAAATAAAAAATCATTACCTCTAAAATATTATACTTACTTTAACAGACCGAAAACTTTTAGAGTGACACTCAAATCTTATCAATGAAGGTGTTTTGATATCTTGATCATACCTGCTTCAGAATTGCAGAAAAATGCAAAACCATAATGAAAACCAAATCTTCTCATCTAAGGCACAAGGATCATTCTAGCAAAAGTAATAAAATTATTTTATAAAATCCTTTAGATATTTCTTACTGTTAAAACTTGTGATGAATATTGGATAGGTCAATAAACGAGTTTCAAGAATAGTCATTTTTCTTTAGCCAGCTTACTCTGAGTCAACCATACAAAAGTGCGTATTGGATTTGTTGGTTATGATATTCTAGTGACATAATGTGTAAATGAATGTATATGTACATTAAGTGCCACAATGATCAAATAAAAAGGAAGCATAAGCTCTATATTAACATTTGAAGTTGACAACTTTAACATATGCACTTCATTCTTACCCTGCTTTAATAGGTCTTGGTCGGCAAGTGACATCAGTTCCTCCTGGATCAGTGATTTGCATGGCTGCCTGAGTGGTGGATGGTGGGACTTCTACTGGTCTCTGCCTAAGTACCTGTGTTGGGGCAGATGAAGATGAGGAGGAAGAAACAGGACTGAAGCGCTGCTGAGGAAAGGCCTTGTTTTCAATTAGCAGCAGCATTGGTTCACTATCACTCTGAGACTCAGAGTCAGACTCCCTCACACGTTCCTTACATTTCAGATCTATTTCAAGGCTTGGTGCTGTATTGTTTTTAGGCCCTGTATCTTCACATATCACCTGCAATAAAATCATAAATACAGCATATGCGGGGTGGGGGCAGTAGCAATCTTTTAACAATACAGCAAAACTCTTTTAAAAAATTTACTTATAGAAACTTCCTAATCCTTTCATACAAGAGGTTCACAAGCCTTAAAATTCTCTGCCTATTTTCCCATTATTTATTGATAACAAATCTAACCATCAATGTCATTGTATGTATCATATCCTTTTTTCCATAGTTTTTCCTGGATTCCTACCTTCAATAAATTTCTTTGGGAATTCTATAATCTTAATATTTGATCCACTGACTTTCTCTGTCATTACCTTATTACTTCAATCAAAAACCTCTCTTCCCACACCATTTCCTGTATTTCAGTTTTTGCTTCACTATCAACCCATCATACATTTTTCATCATATGCCAATCACAACTTAATGGCATCCTATCTTTTGATTCCTTTGTTTCTTAGGGTCCACCTTTCACAGCCATAAAGCAAAACATTCAATACCAAGAGTTTTATCAATCATTGCAGATTCCGTTAACAAAAACTTTAATAATCAGTACCCTTTCCTTCATGAAAGCTTCCTTATCTAACTCTATTATTCTTCAAACCTCATCTCTGCCTGAGTAGGGAAATCAATATACCCCTTCTAGTATTTCCCATCAATCTTCACAGTTAAGTTATCTTTCTTTCCTATGGCAAGAATCATCATTAAAGCTTTTCTGACATTTTCCATCCCTTGTTTTATCATTTACTGCTTAATAAAATTTTTCAGTCCCTTATGGAATTGAATAAATGAATATTCATTGAAAATTTTAGCAATGACCAACAATGCTACCAATTATAATTAAACCAATAAAGAATAAAAAGCCAGTTTCCTGAGGGAATAATATTAGATATGTTGAACCAAGGTCCTTTACATTAGAAAAAGAAAATGTAAATAATTACATTACCTAAGTATCACGTCAGTGAATGGACAAGGGAAAATGTAAACAAATATGCAAAGAACATATCCACAATTAGGTGTGGTTCCATAATAAAAGTTAATATTACAAAAGAAATTTTAAGATGCCTAAAATCAGACATGTTTCTCATATTTCATTTTTGGAAGTTGATATTCAGCAAAGAGAATCATCAAGCTGTAACCATATCATACACATCCCAAATATTTACTTACTTTAATGTACACGTAGCAGTAGATTATGGTGAGCATTTGTGAGTAATACTTTACTAGTGCTGATGAGCAGAAAAACACTATGCACAACTTGTATTACATTTTTCCCAGTAACCTAAGAAAAATCATTCAAATTTTGTTAAAAAAACACTCACCATTTGGTCATCATCTGAAAATTCTTCAGGTTCAGCTTCCACTGGAGGGTTGGTGTCCTCCTGAGTTCCTTGAGCCCCAGTAGTCTCTCTAGGTGTAGGGGGGCCACCACTGGGCTCCTCTTCAGCAGCCCCATCTCTGCTGGTGGCCCCCTGAGAAGTATCACCTGATGCCAAAGTTGCTGATGCTATGGAAGTCACTTTCCCTGGAGTCTGAGGCTCATCTACAGATCCAAGCTTCCCTCTAGATGTGGAATTAGAGGAAGATGACTTCCTTCTATCTTTGCTGCACCACTTCCAATCTGGATGAGCTTTGAAATGAGCCTCCTTCACCTGTTCCAAAAAATCAGTTATTCTTCAAAAATGCTTAACGTGAATATCTCCCTATATCTACTGCTGTTATTTCCACACACCTAATATTACCCACGGCATGAGTATTACAAATATATGAATGCAAAAATTGCATACCCCAATTTTTATGAAGCCTTTAGTAAATCAAGAAGTATAACAATGAAATTCAATGCTAAGCAAATGGAAGGATGAAACATTTACTAACCTCAGAAGCTAATTCATGATATTTGTGCTTTTCATCTGGTCCAAGAGCATACCACCATTCTCCTAAAATCTTGGAAACAGTCCTGTTGTCCTGGTTTGGATGGCGTTGGTGAACTAGAGCACGATGTCTTTTGCTAAAGATCATGAAAGCATTCATTGGCCGGCGTATTCGCTCACGACCCCCAACCACAGCACCTGTTACAGAAGTTGGGCCTCCAAGAAGAGATCCAGGAACTACAGCCACATCACCTGGGTTAGCATCTCCAGATGTTGATGCACAGGGACCCTATTGTAAAGGATTCATAATTATTCATCAAATACAAGGTGTTTGTCTAATTTAAAAGATTTTGCAATGTAATTAAAAGTTCCCCTAAATATCATTTGTGAAAATCTACAGTAGCAATTTTATATCAGTTAAATAACTGAATTGGCCTTCGATTATCTCTTCCAGAAATTATACTTTTAAGAAAGTATACAATTATTTTATTCATAATAGTCATTATTTACTCAACAGAATATTCAGAGAATAGGATCATATATTGCTCTCATATACTCTATCATCATGCATTATATTACTATATTATAATTACTTAATTTGCCGTGATTAAATTCTGTGAGAAACAGTGGTGACTGCCTCGCTGTCTGGTTGAAAATGATATTCTATGGATTTTCCATTACAGTAAATCTGCTATATGTTGCTGAGACATAGCTATTTTGCTATCTTATGAAGAGCACATATCTAACTGCACAAATTTAGCTATCATACAAACATAAAGAATTATTATGACATCAAATTTACCTACAAAGGAGTTATTATACTAATATATTCAATCGTTTCTGGCCATACTTTGTGGAACAACATAATGAAATAATGAAAGAAAACTTTGTATTTTGCACAGGCATTGGATTCCTGTGGAAATTATAAAGTTTTATTTGAAAGCCTTTGAAGACTAACGCCAAATAAATCTCATTAATTATACACCTTAGTTTGGTATTACCTTTGCTCCAGCGTCTCTTGATCCTTGAAGAGCACTAAGAGACTGACTTCTCCTCTTGTTAGCAACAACCCTTGGAGTTGAGCCTTCATCCTTGGCAGCCTCTGACCTTGGGGGTTCAAAGACATCATCTTCTTCTTCTTCCTCTTCCTCACTTGCCCTGACCCCAGCAACGCAACCCTCCTCCTCTTCCTCACCTGCTCCCCCAACCACCTCTGGCACCATCTCCTCCACCTTTTCCTCCGTATTTATTGTGGCAGCCTGAATTCTTGACTGAGGACTGGCAGGCTGAGGTGTTAAAAGGGGCAAAAGGGACTGCCAGGAGTACACATTCTGAGGAGCCTCCATAGCTGTAAAGGATAAAAATACTGAAATTACTTTACAACCAAATAAATGGCACTAGCTTTAAATAAAACATACACATTAACTGGTTAAATTTTAAAACAGAATTGAAAAAATATGTACTATTGGTGTTATGAACAACAAATCTTAAGAATACTAATATCCTTTAAAGGGATTAAATTGTAAGAAAGACAGAAAAGAATTCCTTATCCAATATATGAGTTCTTACACAAAACAAAAGATCCAAATCTTAGCAGTAAAATAATATCAATATTTAAAAGAAAAATAATGCTGTGGCTGTTGAACTACAGAAGGTTTCTGAGCAACCACCTTATTACCATCTGAAGTTACAACAAAAATATTGCAATTGTGCCATTTCAAACCATTATCAATATATCCTGAAAATTTGATTTCAAACATATCCTATTAGTTGGCACAATGTTTTGGGCAACTTTGCATGCTATTCTTTGTGGTTCATGAACATCTCATATTCCATTTTTAACCTTTGAGTCTTAAGAATTAAATTTAGATAGAGGATAAAATAAACTTATTGAAGCTGATGATAAAGAATCGACTAATGAAGACCAGATAAAATTGAAAGTAGCAGAGGAAGAGAAGCTGAAGATGGAGGAAAAGGAAGATGGAAGAAAAGCCAGAAAATATTTTTAGTAAAAAGTTAGCCTATCCTTCACTATATTCAATGAAGGTTAGCAGACAGTCAAAATAATGATTACAAATATGGCTCAATTCAAGAAATAAGAGAAAACAATCAAGGAGTCTCTTGCTTGTAATATTATGAATTATCTTATGGTTATTTTAAATTTTTAAAACATCTTTGTCATGGTCAAGTCTTTCAAATAGTTACTTTGGTGCTTTTCCCTTACTGCTAGATGGCAGAACCATTAAAAAGCATAATTACAGTGGGCTCTGTGTAACCAGTTGTAAAATATCTCTGTTTACATACAGGAAAGCATACAAAACTAACCAAAAGAAATTCATTCAAATTTCAATTTTTAGTAAAATTCAATCAAGACTCTACATCTTGAGTGGGTCATACCATATGCCACAACATACATCCAATTTAGGGCCAATTCAACATCCCAACAGGTGCTCAGAACATAACCTATTTGTAACTCAGGGATCGACTGCAGTCGAGTACCAGTAAACTGCAGTGGAGACCAGTAAAGGAATAGTTCTTGTAATTTTTTTGTCATGATACCTAAAAATGGCTAAAAAATAAAAGATAACAAGTCTGAGATGACTGGAGATAAATACTGGAACTTCCCAAGGAGGACAAATGTTCCACTAATGGCAGTAAATTCAGCCCTCTGTTTCTATGCTCTTTGAAGGATTACAGCGCCTATTATTAATCATTCTTACTCATGTAATTTTCTTTATTTGTAATTTCATGTTTATTATCCATCAAACAACTATGGAGCAACTAAAACTTAAAATGTTTTAAAACTATGGAAAGCAATTGTTATTTCTAATTATGAAATCTTAAATTTATCAAATCCAATTTCTTGTTTTTTATATGCAAGTTTTTTACTATATAAAACATAAAATAGTACTTGAGATGCTTATTTCTGTAGGACTACAGCCTAGTTAAAGCATACAGAAGCAGTACGAAAATTATCTCAGATGCAGGTTGGGAATCCTTGAAAAATAGGAATTTGTAGCAAGGATGCAAATGCTTAATAAATTTAAAGAAAGTATATTTGAGGAAGTATTTTGCGACCCCACAGTTACTTTAGCCAATCGGAAAATATGATAAATATATGCAAAGACAAGTCATTTTAGAAACATCCTTTCTGTGTATGATATGTAATAACAATAAGCTAAAGAAGTAACTCCAATGCTTTGTGATTATATTTCCTGCTACATGCCAAAAGACAGCTTGCAGGGTATTTATGCAGAGGTAGAAGAGAATAGCTGGTGAATGAAAATATCATATACTGAAGGATTTTCTGGAAGAGAAAAATCTTTAATAATAACAACTCACATTAAAAAAGTTGGAATATGGGGAAAATAACCTTTTCAACATATCCTGGGTTAGTAATTTCAAAATTTAATATAAGAGTATGACTCACCGGTCATTGGTTCCTCCCCTTCTTCCTTCACCTTTAGCTCCTCTCGAATTTCTTCTGCATCCCTCTGGATAGGTGGAAGCACAGGCAGGAGCTGAGTGGGGTGGACTATGACAGGTCCAAAAGTGGCACTTGAAGTGGGGAGTTGAGGAGAAGATGCAGGGGGTGCCACAGGGGGTGGTGGTGGTGGAGGTGGGGGGGGAGGAGGAGAGGTCGCAGCTGATGCATAAGTAGTATGCCTTTGCACCACTGACTGTACTGTGGTAGGGGGCAATGACTGAATCTGCCTCTGCTGGGGGATGAAATAGAGAGCAGTAGTCTGTCCTTCCCTCTCCCCAGCTTGCCTCACCTGAGAAAAACAACACTCGTTTTAATTACGGTGTTCTTTAATTTTCTTCCATTTAAAACCTTCCATTAGTATGTTTATTTAGATTGAGATGTTGTGTAATGATAAATACCCAAAAAATATGTTTCATTCTTTAGCAGGAAAAATGAGCTACTGAATCCCATTTGAGAAGAGATTCTCAATTGTTGATCCACAGACTGTACACAAGGGGCAAAAGGCTAGACCAGGGGGAATCATTTCCAATTAGGATTCATGTACTATAATACCACTTAAAAGTTCATTGGTTGCATGTTGCCAAAATTCAGGTTATGCAACATATAAATTGTCTAATCTTCATTCATTCACATAACATTCAAATAGTACAAGGGAAAATGAATTTAATCTCCAAATAGTGGAATATTTTCTATTTTCATGTAAAAATTCATTCATTTCCTGAAATAAATTGGAAATTAAAATTATTTGAAGAAAGTCATTTGTTTCAGGATGTGAAAAAAGGCAGCACTGATTATCCAGAAAGGTTGCAGCTCTGATTTGCATGAAATTGATTACATATTGAAACCATTATGTTGGTGCAAGGATGATGCTTTACTTCATTTACCAATAAAAAGCAAGTTAGCTAAGTAGTTGTTTTCTTTAGCAGCTTGGCAGAGCAAAAGTTCTGTAACTGAGATCAAAATCATTGGCCTTTACAGGGATTCAGCACTGTTCTCACATGGTTATCTTAATATAATTAATAAGTAAAAAAGAACAAATTGATCTATTAGTTTCATGCTAGCACACTTCACATTTAGAGCTGGAGAGACCTTCCAGTTCAATTACCAAACATTAGGTAAGTTAAAATAAAACTGGACACAAACTGATAACAGGAAAGTTGTCAGTGACATTTCAACTGAAAATGAAAAAAGTCAAGGCTGCAAGGCCCCAACTGCTATGATAATATGGACAGGAAGGAGGGGTCAAAAATAGGAAAATTCTGGTATAAATGGGAAGTACGGTCAGCCTAGTTAGAGGGTAATTAAAGAGGACAATAAAATGAAGGATTGTCAATGAAGATTAATGAATTCATGTAAAAGAGGAACTTACTGCAACAAGGCCAGGGTGAGGAGTGCAGATGAGAGCTGGAGCAGCAGATGATATCACAGCTGTCTCTTCTCTTGTCACACTCTCAGAAGTAGATGCTACAACGGAGCCACCTAATGCTTGCTGGAGAATAGTGCTACCCTCATTGGAGGAGCCAAATACAACATTCCCCTGCTGCATGTCGAGGGAAGGAGCAGCAGGGGAGAATGCAGAGGGGTGGGAATGATGCTCTGTGGTGGGTGAGGGACCCCTCCGTGCAGTGCATATATCTCCCTCTTCATGCTGCATGGAGGAAGGTAGCCTCTGAGATCTGGGTGGCATTGATAGATTACCACTCTACAGAGAAGAAGAGAATTAAAGTTAAATGTGTAATTCCACAAAACAGCAAAATTATTTTCAGAAATAATATATTTAAAACCAGGAATATGCTTAGAAAATATTGTAAGAATAAATATTATTAACTGATTTTGTAAAGAAAGAGCTCAGAAATTTGAGTCTAAAATAACATAAATATAAATAAACATAAACAAAGATTCACAGCTTAACACTTATTTTGAATTGTTGGACAAATCTTATTTTACTAGGAATGTTAAAAAGTTGGAATGTCGTTGAACTAAATTTATTGATCTACTAGGTGAATTTGTTGAAAAATAAAAAATCATTACCTCTAAAATATTATACTTACTTTAACAGACCGAAAACTTTTAGAGTGACACTCAAATCTTATCAATGAAGGTGTTTTGATATCTTGATCATACCTGCTTCAGAATTGCAGAAAAATGCAAAACCATAATGAAAACCAAATCTTCTCATCTAAGGCACAAGGATCATTCTATGACACAATTTAGGATAAAAGTTCTCTCTCATATGCCATAAAATACAGTAATTTATGAGTTCAACCTTCAAATTGGTATTTTATTACAATTATTAGGCAAAGTAAGAAGATTGTGATAGTAACAATATCTTATTCCATGAATCTTTAAGGTATTATGATCAGAAAAATCAGGTAAATGAAATTCCTTAATGAATAATGCATATCTTTAAAAATTACAAGTGCATAAGAATAGAATAAAAGGAAAAATACACCAGTAACAAGAATATCACCAGAAATTGGGTATCACATTAAAACTTCCTTTTGCTTAACTGGTGGATATGTCTATGGTATACATAAGAACACCTGATGGCTAAGAAACCTATTTAATTGAGATCCTCATTAATCTGAGATTTTTTCAATGCATCTATATAAAATGATTTATTTACAGAAAAATTGCCAATTATCACAGAAAATAATACTTCTATCTACTAGTACTATCTCGTAATTATTAAGTTGCATTAACTAATGGCACACCTCTGCAAGGTGATTCTGGTGATGCCTTGGCTCTATTATCTCCTCCCTCTGCAAATGGTGCCTTACAGATGGATCCTGGAATGAGTTTCTGAGACCTGAGCCGAGAAGCAGAGATGTGGCTGAAGGGCTAGGAGAAATTGTTATGACCCCTCCAGGAGGAATGCCGCCAGATGGGGGTGACGGAGGCTCTGGAGGAGGAGGATCACGCAGAGGCAATCGCACTGGACCCACAGGTCGCACCAGCTCAGGCCTGTAAAAATAAATTCGATATTGGAAGGCATGACTTCGTGGAAAGACATTACAGAATGAAAACACTTTGTATTTTTCCACAGGAACTTGTTCCTGTTCCTATGGAAAAATACAGTGTTTTCATTCTACTGTATTAAAATGTTTATTTCATCAATCTTCCTTTTTCATTGACTCTCTTTACTAATTCATGACTCGGTAATCTGTCCAGGTTCATATAAGGTAATTCCTCTCACCAGATTGAGTCAAAATGAATAAGGATGGGTTTTCTCAAGTTCGGGGAAAATTTGTGTGCTGGGTTGATTGGCATGGGTTCTGCTTAGGTTGTAGCTTAGAACATTAGGTAATCATTTAATTTTGCTTTGACCAATATAAACTAACAATATGCCTAGTATGTGGTCATCTAATCATCCTATTAATAGAAAATTTGAATCAGCAAAGGCATGTAAAAGAAGATACCTGATGAGAGGTTGCTGCTGGCATGAAGCAACCACAAAATGCTGAGGGGACGAGCCTTCAGGACCACGCCATCCTCTCACACCACCACTGTTACCCTCTGTGCTGCCAGGAGGCCTTCTAGGAGGAGGCCTATGTGGACGGGCAATGGGCACGAAAACATTCTGTGGTGATGTACCACTGGCACCCCCTCCTCTACCAGGAGTTGCTCCACCAGGGAGCAGAAGCAAGCAGGAAGGAGGAGGTGAAGAAGAAGCTGCTGATGAGGATGTAGCTGGACGGCCCCCACCAGGTGCAAATGCGACTACTCCTCTAGGAGGGTGAGGTTGAGGTGATGACTGAAATGCTGGTGTTGCAGATCGTGACCCACCCAGAGAAACTGCAGAAGTAGAAACGCCATATAAGGATTTTTAAAAACTGAACACAATTTTATAATTTTTATAAAGTATGAAAGGAAAATGGAAAAAGTAATATCAAATAATAAAGTATCAAAGTTTCAACACAATATACTCTGAAGTGCTGTCAGCTAAGTTAAGATTTATATTCCACCATCTAACTTCAAAGAAAGTCTGGGAGACCTATTATTTGAAATTTCAACCATATAAATGGAAGTATCTTCAAAATCAATTAACCACCCAATTTATATTCAGTACAATGAATGAATAATCATACTTACTGATTTTTCTGGCAATTACTTAGTTCCTTATTTATTCTACAGTTTACATGCTAAATATTTTTAACGCAGGCATTGAAATGTCCCACCCTGTATAAGGGGGGTGGGGGTTTCTTGTACTGAACATTCCAACCCTAAACTTGCATTTAAAACATAATCAATAGATTCAGTCATTACTATGTGGAAAACGACTTCATGCAGCATTGTATCATAGCCATTTCTCCATCAATTGGCCCAGAACCCACTGTAATTAAATCTTTCTTCTGCACAGGTGCTCCTACAGAATATGGAACACAATTGTATGTAATTTTTCTATTTCCATAGCTAATTCACAAACCCTCTGGTTTTGGTTTGACATCAGCACCAACCTGTCAACCTGCACAGTCAAGGCAGATCTGCAAGTCACTTTAGCATCCTGCATTGAAGGCATGTACCTCAACAGGTGATACCTCAACTTACAAACTTAATTTGTTCCTAACCAGAGCTCATATCTCAAAACCCAGTTTTCCATTGTATCTACATACACTTGCGAATACATACTGCAGCACTTGGGATTATAAAAACACCACAGCTCATACGTCAAAATTAAGTTTGTATCTTGAGGTCATAATGGAGTACAAAAAAAAGTTCCTATGTTGAGCAGTTTGTAAGTTGAGCTACCACTGTACTCATGTTGACACTGTTCTGTAAAGCAATGCAGATTTGTCTGATGCCTCTTGTTGATGTTTTGTTGCTATATAGCAGAAGGCACATTCAATCTTTGTCTAAGCCTTGCAACATTATTAACAGAATTGATGTACCAGATGTCCACGATGTCCTGAAATCTGCGGAAAATAAAAAGCAAGTCGATGCGATATTTTTAGATTTTCGGAAAGCATTCGACAAGGTCCCCCATCAAAAATTATTGTACAAATTAAAACTTGCGGGCATCAATGCAGAAGTAATAGAGTGGATAAAAGACTTCCTCTCCGACAGAGAGAAACGCGTAGTACTTGACGGAATTAGCTCCAACCTAGTTAAGGTAACCTCAGGCGTCCCGCAGGGAAGCGTAATCGGGCCGATACTGTTTTTAATATATATCAACGATCTTAGCAAAATAATCGATAGTAAAGTTAGGATATTTGCGGACGATACGGTAATTTACAGAGAGATTGAGAGAGAAGAGGATAGATTGATCCTTTCGAATGACTTAAATAAAATTGCAAAATGGTGCGATGATTGGCAATTGGAGCTAAATGTAGATAAATGTTCAGTAATTAACTTCTTTGAAAGAAAATCGATAACTAAAGATTACTCGTATAGCCTCCAAGGGAAAAACTTAATAACGGAAGAATCGGTGAAATATCTAGGAGTGACCCTTACTAATAACTTATCATGGAGTGCCCACATCCATAACATATGTGGAAAGGCTTTTAAGAAACTCGGTTTTGTTAAGAGAATAGTCGGAAGAAGCGAAGAAAAAGTCCGCGAGCGTTGTTACTTCGCGTTAGTCAGGCCTCACCTTGAGTATGCATGTAGTATATGGGACCCAGCCGACAAGTGCTGTATTCGAGAAATAGAAAAGGTGCAACGAAAAGCGATACGTTTCGTGAAGAATTGCTATGATAAATCAGTAAGCGTTACTGAGATGCTCAAGAACGCGGGATGGGAATCATTAGAAAAAAGAAGATTAACACTAAGGATAAATTTATTAAATAAGTTCAGAGAAACCACGTTCTCGGAAGACGTCGCGGACATAATGCGCCCTCCCTGCTATATAGGCCGCTCCGATACAGCGAGGAAAATAAGAGAAATAGATGCGAAAACGAACCGATTCAAGAATTCGTTTTTTCCGCGAACGATACGCGAAAGAAATCGACTAGGTAAATAGAGTCGAAAGGTGGCTAGCAGGGTATACACATAGACATAGACGTACATTTTATAGTGACACAAAATCCAAACCACTGCATTTGACTCCTGGGCCAAATCGAGAGAAATAGATTTGGTTAAAATAACACAAAATTCACATCTCAGGTGAAGGCTAGAATAAGAAGCACTAAATTAAATAAAACCCAAAACTTACTTAACACATAACTTAAGAAATACAGCAAATATACATATTTCATGAGCAAGCACGAAAAACCAAGTCCAATTAAAAAATCAAATAACTTTAGACTGCAAATGACACTTGATTCTTTTCTTCCTATCAGAGTGCAAATGCTTATTGCTGTGTTCTGTAGTCCATTTACTGTGTGATAGATTAAGTATCCAACTAATGTGTGGTATAAAGGGGAATCTGAATATATTTAATTGCATATATAGACAATGTTACCACCATCAAATATCCAACCTTTGCAGATATTTATACATGCTAATACATATCATTAAAAGAGTTAATGAGTTATAATAACTAAGTTATTTTGATGATGATGACTTCATAAAATCTAGTAAACTTCTTTAATGACACAGTTTTATCTTTTTTCACTCAATATCTTTGTAGGAAATTATTTATTTTAATATTCCTTGCTTTGTATTTATAGAGCATTCTTCATTGAATCTCTGTTTTGTATTATTTCTAAGCCTTTTACAACAGCCAAATGCTTCTGCATAGCTTGGAATTGCCTTTTGCTTTTCTTGTTTAACCCTTGGTGGCTAAATATTTAGACACCAAATTTTTCCCCAAGGGCTCAAATTCTTGCAAACCAACTTCTTTTCCTTCCATACATAAGTAATTAACTTCACTTAGGCCCGGTATTACAATCGATAGTTAAATCTGATAGTTACTTAACCTGAAGGTTAAGCTTAACCTCCAGTTAGCGACATGGCCCGTATTATAAAACTTTGTAAACTGATGGTTAGTTACCTACCACTTTAACTAAAAGATGCCTTGCTCGAGAATAATTTTCATACCCGTTACCGTGAANAGATAAGGATTTGACCATAACTCAATCTGGTAGTTAAGATAACTAGTACTTTAACTACCAGTTAAGGCTTAACCATCGATTGTAAGACGGATTTTTGAGTTAACCTGGAGGTTAACTTTAACCTCCAGGTTAACTATCGATTGTAATACCGGGCCTTAGTAAGCATTATATATAGAATATTTATGATGGTTTGTTGCAAAATTGTCATTCATTATTATTGATAATTTACAAATATTTATAGGCACAGTAATAAGTTCATTAACCTTTGAAGACATGGTTGGAGGCTTAATATGTAGCCATCATCTGTTTAGAGCAGAGGAAGATGAAAATCTATAAACATTAAAGGGATAACTGGGCCTGGAGTTTTGAATTTCTTCAGTGAATTTTCACTCATGCATTACTAGGAGCTCATTGATTGTCAGCTTGTTGACATCATCAACCTCAACTTCCCACTTTTTCAGGCAAGACTGATGACTAATTCTATCACATGACCAACATCATCAGTTTCTGGAATAATTTCATTCTTGTTTTTACAAAAGAAAATTTAAGTTTCAACTAGACAATTCAGGATTTCTTAGGAAAGATCATCCAATGATTATAAGCATCTAAAGCATCGTTTCTTAAGGATTTAACAGATAGCTCAAAGTCTTGCCTCATACCTTCATTACTACATACAAACGAATATCTTGTGTAGAAATGGGAGAGAAAAATTGAGAACCTTAAAAAAATCTCCTAATTTGCATTAGTCAGGGTAACACAATTTGTGGTATCACTGTATTTTCAGCAAGCAAATAACCCATTTAAAACATTTACCAAGCATGTTGGCAGCCTCAGTCTCATCTCGGTCAAATCGTCCTGCAACTCGCCTCTCTGATGAGTACTGAGGGGAAGTGGTCTCAGAGTCCCTCGAGGTGTCTTCACCCTCTGGACCCCCAGCACTACCACTTCCACCAGCCCCACTTCCTCCAACCTGGGCCCTATGCAACAAATCAAACTATCAGAAAAACATCTAACATAATTCAGACAAATAACAAATCCAAACAGGTACCTTCATTCAACCATTATCCATTCAAAAAATATGAGAAAAAAATTACTAACGATCAGTGCCCATACCATCATATGAGGTATGACACAATAATAACAAGTCTGATGGGATTCCTAAGAAACTATTTTTCTGGTAAACTTTCACTCAACTTGCATTTTGCCTTGAAGAATATTCCAAGACAACGACATGTTAGAGCTTTATCTGTTAACCCTGTTGTATTGAAAATGAATTTTAGTATAAATGTGTTTTCATGCTCTAAAAATAACATGCACAGAACTGCTCTCTTCCATTCAGCTAGTGCTATCCTAATCCAAAGTAGTATCAATCCTGTAGTAGCACTGAGATAACAGTCAAATGAAGATAAACAATGTGTCTTGCTCAACATAGACTAGGAAAAAGGGAGTGTTATTTTAATGCTGACACTCAATGTTTCCACACAGAAAGAGAACATCATAAACTTACTTTTTATTTACATAGCCTATGTTTCTATAACTATGGTTTTTAATTTGATTACCTTCCTTCCTGATATGATCCCAATATTATAGGTTTCAACTGGAGGAATAATGTTATGGAACTAAAATGGCAATGCCCAGGAAAATGGGTAAGGGTGACTTTGCGCAAGATGGTGCGCACCCAGGAAAAATCCCAAGGAAGAACGGATTTGAAAAAAGTCTGACGGGACCGGGAATCGACAGAGGACCCGACCGGCAATTGGGAGACCCGGGTTCGATTCCCGGTCCCATCAGTACTTGAAATATACCTGAGGAAGCCAGATGGAGTAGAGGTGGCTGGAGATGTTCCAGATGAGGACCTGAGGACTCCACCGCGCAGGCTCAGGTGCCTTGAGCAGAAACCTCTCCTCTGAGACTCCTTGGTGCACCCATCCTTGGAACATAGTCTCCTCCACTGCTTGCCGTTGAATTTCTTGCGGATACCAGACGGAGTGGAGACAACATCACCTTTCTTGTACTTGTGAGGTGTTGCAGCTTGAGATCTGAGAGCAAAATCTCAATATCAATGTTTCCCTTCGGTGAAAATAAACTGAGAGTACTGAGAATGAGGATACAATGTGAATGACCTCAACTTTCATTAACAACCTGAGTTTGTATTACAACTCCTTGGCTCCTATTAGAAAGGAATGATCAAGGTAGTTGCAGAATGACAATTATGAAAACAAAGAGGATTGACAAAGATTTTGAAATATGGTGGAATAGAACTGAGACATCTAGGGCCTTAGTTATTAAATATATTCAAGAAATATACCACAACTCTAGAAATTTGCCAGTTTTAAAAAATTGCAGCAACTGACAAATGTGCAAAAAGATTGTTCCTAAAAAATAGATAAGACATAAAAGATATATAATTCTTGAGTTTTTGTGATGCATTATTAATAAATATAAATGGGAACAAAAACATTCCTTTTTCTTTCTTTGTTTTTGATACACACACCTTTTATGACAAATAAAAATTGACCAAATGTCTCATTAACAGAGATCTGCCTGTTAGAACATTACTGTAATACATAATTAAACATAAATTCAAGGTAAACATGACATTTTAACTATGTTATGCCCTTAACATGCAAGAAGACTGATAATGCACAGTTACAGTAGAACATAAAATAGAAAAAATAAGGACAATATTTTGAGTTGTAATAATGGTTGAAAATGAAGTACACTGAGTATGTACATACATGAATATAATCACTAATCTGTTTATAAAATAGTGTATATGGCTGAAAATAAGATTAGGATATTTTTCAAATTGAGCCTTAGAAAAATGAAGGGTCCACTTATATTTGTGAACATCAGAATAAACTTACCTAATTATAGTAAGAGCAATTTTTTTTAGTATCATCCATATAGTTATCATATATGTATAGTCAGCATTATCTATTGTTAAAATGCTTAACTGAAACATTAGAAGACTGTAAACACTAGACTGTAACTGTAGAAAAAACCTAATTTTGATGTTCCTGAAAATTAAGAGGTCTCATAAGAGACATTTAAGACTAACAAAGAAAATGTTTGCATCACTAGAATGTCACATTTGGACCGATTGTTTTACTTAGAGGACCCTAAAGCTTTCCGGCCCTACATTACAGGGAAAGATACAAACAGTTAGCTCATTAAGGGATAGTGATAGAAATATAACTTGCAATGCAAAGAGAAAAGCAAACATTCAAAATGACTTTATCAAAGCATTTTCTCGGCCAATAATAGCAGAAATACCCTCGCATAGATTAATATACTTGTGTTGATGCCTAGTATAAGCTTTACCAAAGAAGGAATCATAAAACACTTACATATACTTAAGTCGAATAAATCGCTAAGTCCAGGAGGTATTCTGGCAAAAGTTTTAAAAGAAATGGCAGAAAGTGTCCCTCCATATCTCAAAATTGTATGCACTAAGTCAATGAATGGAGGCAGAGTCCCAATAGATTGGAAGTTAGCAAATCTCACTTCTGTTTATAAAAGCAGATTAAAGGAAGACCCAGGAAATTATAGACCCATTTCATTAACTTTGCTGTCCAGCAAATTAAAGAAGCATTTCATTATTAGTTTACTCATGCACTTCTTAATTAGCAATAGTTTCTCAGTAAGAACTAACACAGTTTCCAAAGGACAGATCATGGAAAACTCAATTTGCCTAATTCATTTACAACATCTTTTAGTCTGCTGAGAGTAAACAGCAAGTGGACACAATTTTCCTTGATTTCAAGAAAATTTTGACAGAGTCCTTCACTACAAATTAATTTACAAATTAAAATTAGCAGGTCCTAATAAGAAAGTAATTGACTGGGTCAAGTACAAATAACTTCAAGTCAAGTACAAATAACTTCAATTAGAGCATACATATCCAAAAAATCTGTTGTAAGGCAACAAAGAAGTTCAGTTTTATAAAGCACATTGTAAGTAGATGCAATGAAAAGGTTTGAGAGTGTAGTTATTTCACCTTAGTCAGGGCCCATCAGGAATATGCAGCAAGTACATCGGATCCAGTGGATGAAACATGCACCCATGAACTCAAGTAAGTGCAGAGTAAGGCAATTCAGTTTGTTAAAAACATGCAATGATTAACAAATAAACATTACAAAAATGCTCTCCAACACAGGTTGAGAATCCGTGAAAGATATGAGATTAGAAGCAAGGCTGCAATTTAATAAATTCAGAGAAAGAACATTTTTTGAAGACATAATCCGTATTATCTATATGCTACTTTGGCTAATCCAACAATGAGTGTAGAATAAGAGACATAGATATAAGGATGAGCGGTTTTAGAGACTCATTCTTTCCACAAACAATACATGACAACAATAAGATAAAGAGGTAATTCGAACACAAGTGTTTACAACCCCTGCCATATGCTGAAAGGCGGCTTGCAGTGTATTTATGTAGATGTATGCCATAAAATGGTCTTGTTCTTTGGAGATGGATAGAACTTGAACAGAAACTCTTTAAAGATTCTAAAAAAAGCTAATAGAGCACATAATACAAGTTCGTCCAACAAAGGTCAGATTGGAAATGCTATGTCCGTGTATTTTGATATGCTGTGGAATACCACCATTGACAAGAAGGTAGAAAAATCAGTTATAAAAAAAACAGGAAATGAAAAATTATGGCAACACTTTATTGGCTATAGAGAAAACTATCTTTTGTTGTTATTTTGAAAAGGGATAATCTTCCAAAAGAGAAGCTACCAAGTAAGATAGTGTTCAAATTAGATGAAACTGGTTGCATGACTGAAGAACTAACAATCTCTTGGTTAGATCGAAGTACGTCAGGGTACACTGACATAAGCTGCCTCAATATAACGTTGGAACAAATGGTGCAGAACAACTGTGGTCTTGAAGACATAAGTTAGATATGTACAAACATATCTTAAAGACCTAAGTTGTACAAACCTTGGAGTGGGTGGCTGTGAGCGTGGAGTAGGGCTACGTCCTCCTTCTGCAAGACTGGAACTGCTGGCACGGCTCAAAGCACTACTCCTTTTCCCACTGCTGCACCCACCCCCAGAAGTGGAGGATGACTTGCCCCCAGGGCCCAGAACCCCTCCTCCACCCACCCCCACTCCAGAGTTCATCATCCCAACCCCAATGCCCCCTCCAGTAACACCAACAGTGCTCTCAACACCCAGCCCTCCATCCAGCAGAGTGCCAGGTGTTAAGGGGGATGATCGCACTGGACCTGCCAAGGATTACCATTATCATCATACATTCATAAAACATATCTCAATCACTTAAAGATATACCTTGCTTAGTAAATTAATTCTATCCAAACAAAGTTCAAAGGTGGTACAATAACTATTCATAGAAAACTAGGCATGAAATAAAGCTATGTTTCAATGTTAAACCTATTTATCAAAGTAAGAACAATGAAATACTGAGTAAACATTACTTAAAATAAGAAAAAGTAGAGAGTACACAACTGCACAAAGATTGAGTACAAGCATTTAGAACTTAATCTTTCTAATAACTGGTAAAAATGATTTAACTTCATCACAAAAAATGACACTTAAATATGCTAATGAAAACTAGAGTAGAAGCAGCTGCTTAAGAAAATCATTTATGCCATCATCATATTTCTGTTCCTTACAGCTTAAGTATTGACTTAATCAAGATGATGGAATGTCAGTATCAGGGGATTTTGGTTTAGAATGGCAGTGGCGTGAACAACAAAATGAAAAAAATCAAAAATTCTAATATTTTCATTCATTAGATAAATCACATGAAACATTTCAATGATCTCAAAGTTTCATTTTGTACATGAGTGCAAAATGTGTATAAAATAAGGACAATTTTTAAAGAAAGAAAATTACTTATAGCTCCCATAGATGAATTTCTAAATCTGAAAGTAATCATGAGTGTATAAAGTGAGGTAAACCAATATTTCATTTTCCAATTCATATTCCTCAAAGCATAATATCTCTATCCATGCATAATATTCAAACAACATTTGTAACATGAAAAGAATAAATAGAACCTCTCAGCAATCTTAAATACATAAATCCATAAATTAAATCAAATACATGTTGATTTCATGTACATGTACAGTCATTTGCAACAGTCTGTGGGCAAGTTCTGCCGCTGCTCTAGAGGCATAACAGAGCACTTAAAATTTCTGTTGGTACTGCATGATTTGCAGGAAGGAAGGTAAACAGTGATGAAGGTATATGTTTTGGAACTTTAGGCAAGCAAGGGGAAAGTAGGAACTGCTGCAGAACTTTAGGGAACCGGATTCGAATAGAGACATCGCCTAGCACCATTAGAATGGTTTGAAGGTGACTTTGGTCTGCAATTGACATAGGTTCCGCAAAAGTAAAAGCTTTTCTGTTTCAGGCAGACAAGCAGCCTGGCAACGTTGAGCCGATTTCAAGGGACTTCGACCATTGACTAAGTTAGGAAATGAATGTGAGCACTAATGCTGATATTTTCGCTTGTTAAGCCATTTTTAGGATGAATATTCATCTAAAATTTAACGAAATGATTTTTTTGTGTTACCTTAAATTTGTCTCTATTACTTCATCAAATTAATGCTTTTCTATCAAAAACTATCACGCAAGCATGGGAAATAGAAATATCAATCCAGCAAAAACTATTTTGTAATTTTCTTCTCTACTTTAATCGTTACCTTTACCAGAGAACTTCGTGAAAGTCTTCGGTTGGTTATACTAATTACATATTACAGAATTACAGAAGTCATAAGCTCCGTTATCAAAATGAATTTCCATTGAATTGTTTAGGCTGGTTCAGCTGTTCCTCAAAAATGCACTCCTTCAAATCTAAGTCCTTCGACTTGCTGACACATTCCATCATGAAAGGAGGTTGGTTTGCTGTTGAGCCAAATTAATCAATAGATTTCTCATTTACATGATAGCAGATTCTAATAAAATTATGCTGCTTGAAGAATAGATCTTCTTTTTAATGAAATTAATCTCCAAAATCGTCTTCAGATGTATTCGGTCAATCAATGATAATAATGAAACAACACTTCATAGTTCATTCTTTATTTATTCCTTTCAGCTTACTCCTCGATATGCTGTTCTCATGATTTGATTATCTATTTTCATATTCCTCATCAAAGCGCGTCTTGTGGCGTGCATATTGGGTGGACTTTTCCAAAATATCGGAAATCAATGCAGTACTCAGAAAGTGGAAAGTTTTTTAAAATTCGTTCATTAATTGTGAGTTTTTTCTTGAACGTGAAAATCGCCGCATCGATTCTAAATACATATTCGAAAAATTGTCAGGAACTTTGTGCTAATGATTAAATATTCACTTCTTCATGGAAAACTTTATTTCAAGATTAAATTGTTTCTTTGCCGAGAAGAGAGAAATCCCATTAAAGTGAAGTGCACCAAGAACATAGAGTAATATTTAGTTTTCTTGTAAGTGTTCATCAATAATGGGTATTCTGCATATCGATAAATCCTTGGAGTTTTTACAGTCTCTATCTCCACTCCACCTCCTGGTATTTCAATTTTACCTTGCCTGCTACACCTTTCGATTGGCCAAGAAGTTTTGCCCTTCTTCCTTGACATCTTTCTACCACTACTTTTATTTCTTTTCAATATTTTCACTTCGTTAATAAGTGTCCTAAACTATTCCTTTGTCGCTTTCTGATGATAACTATCAATAGCCCTCTTCTTCCAAACAGTAAAAAAATCGCCTAATTTCTTAATTTCTCCATTCAATGTATTCCTTTCATCTTTTTTTCACAAATCTATCAATTCTAAATCACTTCCCAAACATATCTATTCTCTCTCAGTCAGTTTTCCTAATCTTCTACAGTTCCAACCCATCAAAAAACATCTAAGCATTAGGTTTTGTCAACTACTTTCTTATCCCTACGTTCATCTTGCTATTCAACAATGATTACATTCTGCTGAATGCCATCTTCAACATTCCCATTTTTCTTTGATTTCCATCTCACATTTTTTATTGCTATACTTCACACTGTCAAGATACTACAACTTCTTTTCTACTTTAACACAGTCTCTACCCAGCATTTATTTTATTCTTCTCCTTCCATTTCTAAGTCTTGGTTTTTACTTTCTTTATCTTCAATCAATCTCTTGCAGTCTTTGTTAATGGTATCCAACAACATTTTCTGACATTTCAGAAAAATCAGAAAACTGAAACAAACCTCCTACAAGCTTTAGACACTTTATCAGTGTCCCTCTTTTTTTCCCTTTAATCTTTCATCTATCATTTATACCAAGAATATGAAAAACAAAGCATGTGTGTGATCATAACCAGGCCTCAATTATTTAATAACTTCACATCATTCGTTTTAAAGCACCTAACCTCACCGTAACTCTCTGGTTAATATATTATTCTAAGGAACGTTTCTCTTGATTTCTCTTTCCTGAGAGTAGGACACACAAGACCTTTATTCTGCATAAGTCCATTATGTGATTATGCATAAATCCATTCATGTAATTTAAGAAAATGTGGCCAATGTTTTCAAATATAAATAGAAAACAGCTTAAGGCGCTTTTCAGAAACCCAATGATAATAAATGATAAGTTCGGTTCAAAATTTTCCCATAAGAAATGCACTGTAAGGAATTTCAAGATTTTCTTTGGAGTAGTTCCCAAAAACACAGATTGCTAGAACTAGGCTTGTCAATAGGACTCGTGTTTATTTTTTATTTTCGTAGTTGAACGAAAGGCACTGCCCGAAATAATGACGATCAATGGGGAACTAGAAATGTGCAAACCAAGTGGAGTAGAGTTTCGCTGGCTAAACTTAAAGGTCTGATAGGGATTCATGAGAGTCTTTATATCTGCTTTTCTCTTTGAATTGGCTTAAGATCCTCCAAAGGCCTATGGGTGGATATTACAGTGACTCAATGACAGATTTCCCATTTGGGGTTAGCTTGGTTATAGAATCGTTTCGAATGCTTTCTTAAGTCCTCACAAGACCCTCTTTGGATATTATCCATCACTAAGACCCAAATGTAGGGGTCCCGAAGAAGAACAACATTTGAAGTATGGTAATACTCTTTCCTATGCGTTCAGGCCCAACGGATAGAATGATTTAAGTCCTAATGAGAAACAAGTTTGGGGAAGAGTGGAAATTTAGAACCAATAAGCTTACATTATGCAAGTTTCTTTTATGCATACTGTTAAAAGATTTTTCTATAACTAAGGAGGTAATGGAAATTGGTTTATCCTTCCGTATTATCCCCTTTTCTAAGGCAAGGTATTTTTTTATTCTATCTGCTGAATCTGAAAATTAGTCTTCTCTTACATACGTTTCCATTTTAAACCCTTTTCTTCGATCTGTATTATTATTGAGAGTCTTTGACATACGGCATAAGAAGTTAATTTTCCAAAATTGTTCTCCACTTCCTACCTTCTTTCTTTAGGATATTAACACAGTCACATGCAGATCTACTGCCTATTACGTAATTATCACACTAGTAATAATAGTTAGTAATATCATTCATAGCTTTATTTCATAACATTTTTAGTTGCTACTTTGATATACTCCTGATTACTGCTGAATTCCTTATCCTAAGACTTTAGTAAACAGTTTCAAATTTGGTTTAAAGGATAGGGTCATATTTCTAAACTTCATTACTTTCATCTTGCTTTCTATGCCATTATTCTGAGAAATAGTATTTTAAGATGAGAAATGAAACATGTCTTTATCAGACGTTTTCAATATATTATGTTAAGACGAAGGAGAATCCACAAGAAATTTTAATACTATCAGTGGTTATGGTTTTTCATCCAGAATAGAAAAGCATTTGATTAATTAACAAATTATGGACCTTTAAAATCTGGAGAAGGTCTTTTGGAGACCATCTACAAACTGGTCTGTCAGATATATGAGACTGGAAAGATACCTGATGACTTCACTAAATGTGTCATAGTCCCCATTCCAAAGAAAGCGGCTGCTTCCAAGTGCAAACAATATCGAACAATTAGTTTAGTCTCTCATGCTTCTAAAATTCTAACTTCCATTTTGCTACAGAGAATTGAGGGTATGATTGAAGAAGTACTCTCGGATGACCAATTTGGATTTAGGAGAGGTAAAGGTACACGTGAAGCCATTCTGGCTTTAAGACTATTGGTGGAAAAAAGAATCAGGAAGGACAAGACAACATATATGGCTTTTGTGGACATAGAGAAACCTTCAATAACGTAGCATGGAGTAAGTTATTCGAAATGCTGAAAGAAATTGGTATAAAGTTTAAAGAAAGGGCGATATACAATCTATACAGGAATGAGAAGGGTATAATAAAGGTTGGAACTTACGAAGAGGAAGTAAAAATAGAGAAAGGAGTCAGACAAGGGTGCTCACTTTCACCGAAGCTCTTCAATCTATATGTGCAGAAAGCAATCCATGAACTTATAGAAGGAATAGAGGGTGGACCGGTAGTGCAGGGAAAAGGATCTCAATGCTTCGATTTGCTGATGATATAGTGGTTTTCACAGAAAGCGAGGAAGAGTTAACACATAATCTTTCGGAAATGAATCGCATTCTAAACAGGCAATACAATCTTAGATTGAATCGAAAGAAGACAAAAGTTCTCATCAGCAGCAGAGGAGATATTGATGCCAGAATCAGGCTGGATGGAGAGTTATTAGAAAAAGTGGACGAGATTTGCTACATAGGAAGCAAAATAACTCATGATGAAAGAAGCAGTAGAAATATAGAGTAGGATACATAAAGCAAAGATTGATTTTAACAACAAAAAGGGTCTATTCACTTCAAAAACCATCAATTTAGCATTGAGAAAATAGTTAGTTAAGACCTATGTGTAGAGTGTATTGCTGTATGGTAGTGAAACATGGACTATAGGAATACCAGAAAAGAAACAGCTGGAGGCTTTCGAGATGTGGTGTTACAGAAGGATGTTAAAGATCAGTTGGATAGAATGACTAACAAATCAGGAGGTCCTGAGGAAAGTAAATGAAGAGCAGTCTCTGTGGAACACCCTGAAAAGAAGGAGGGATAAGTGGATTGGACATCTACTGCGGCATGAGGGATTGGTGAAGACCATGATTGAGGGAATGGTGGAGGGTAAGAATTATAGAGGAAGACCCAGATTGAAGTATATGAAACAGATAATGGAGGACATGGGATGTGAAAGTTATTTAGAATTAAAGAGGATGGTGGAAGATAGAGAGAAATGGAAGACTGTCCTTTTGAAAACCAGAAGAAGAAGAAAATCCTTATTGTTATGCAAATCTAAAGGAGTTACGTATCTGAGATTTACAACTAAACAAGAGGAAAATTTAAACATATTTACAAAATATGGAAAGGAATTCTGCCGTTTACATCATGATCTCCTTGGTATATCGCGAAGAATCATTAGGATTTTACAAAAGATAATTGCATTTCAAGAATTAAAAGGGCATTATTGAAAGTCACCATTTATTGCCGTATTCCATCCCCTTCTAACCCCAGAAACTCTCGAAAAACAGCAAGTACTAAAAAGTGTTTCCTTGCAAAACTACGGGAGATGAGTGGTATAAGCTCGATAAAGGAAAATTAGTCTTTCAAAGCAAATTTTCGAGACTTTTCCAAATGAGCAGGGTGCAGTTTTTGTTTGAATCCAGTTCCCTAAAATTCAGCAGCAGTCCCTTCACTCACCTTCAGTTCCACAACATATACCCCCACCACTGTTTACCTTACTACCTGCAAATCACATAGTACCAACAGAAATTTTAAGTGCTCTGTTTGGCCACTAGAGCAGCAACAGAACTTACCCACAGACTTTTGCAAGTGACTGTACATTCTGAAGCATTATAGTAATTTCAAATAGGTGCCATCAATGACTTTCATTTAAACAGAAGAACTAAAATAATCACTAAAAATATAAAAGCAGTGTTGAAATTGAAGTGGAAAAAATATTCAGAAGTCTTATCAAATAAAAAAACAATAACACAGCACATTTCTTAATATAAGTAATAGCCTCAAAGGAAATGAGACACTTTAGTGATAGAAAAGCCATTGAATGATATAGTGAGATTGGTCTTTTGCATTTTTCAGCATACAATAACTCTTTGTCAGCTTTCTGAATGCTTATTCACTATCTCAGTTGATAATTTGCATTTACAAAAGAAAATCTAATCTAACCTTATCTAGAAAGATATGATAACTTTTTTTTACTGGAAAAATATTACTTTGTATTCTAAAATAGCTTTCTGCCCCCTAAAGCTCCTGCAGTTTTTGCAAATACCACCTGATGGAGGTTAGCAAAAAAAGGATTAATGACCTTCATAATGAGATTGATAGCAATGAAATGATTTTTGTGAATGACATGATAATATAAAGAGAAAAAGACAAAGAAGAGAACAGAAAAATACTGTCCAATGATTTAGAGAGAATCATCTAATAGTCCAATGGTATTTAAATTTTGACTGGCAAGAACTTAAAGAAGAAAAATGTTAAACTTTTCTATTTTCTTCAAAGTATTTATAGTACTTATTTGTGGAAAAATTTTTTACAAGAAAATCTCAAAAAGATGAATGTTTGTACAACCTTAGAGGAGAAAATTTAGAAGCAATATAACCAGAGAAGTATCTTGGAGGCACCCTCACAAATAACGTGGGGTATCCACATCTAAAACATAGGACAGGTAAATAAAAAGTAAGCTTAGTCAAGGAAATGATTAGTTGAAGTAGAAAGAGTGTGAACAATTTCACTCTGAGCTAGTTCAATCCCATCTTGCATGCACTATATGCTGACCAGCTGCAAGCCACCCTTTGGCATGTTGCCACTTGGGAGGGCAGCTTACAGAACATAGATGAATGTTAATACAATTTCTAAACAGAAATTCCCATATTTGGGATTAGTACATAACTTTCCTCACAAGAAGATTTCAGTAATAGACAGCCAAAAAATAACAAATGTTTATGTTATAAAAGGATCAAATCATTGTTTTGCAATGGGACTATAAGAGATGTTTTCAAGTAATTTGAATCGAAAATGAAATCCTAAAAGAAAATAGCAGACACTTGTATGAAAATGAAAGAATATTTTAAAACAGAAAATCAGCTATCGCATTTCATTGTGAACTACAAAATGAATGCACCAACATGTAACTTGCTTACCAGTCTCTGGTGTGAAATGTATATCCTCCCGTCTTAGGTCATCATCACTCTCCCCAAAGTCCTCATCAACAACCCTTCCTGGATTTCGTGTGTAGAGGACATCCACTCTGTGCGGAGGCAAACTCTCAGGCGTAGATTCTGGGATGGGGCGAGGATGGAGGAGTGAAGGAGGCTGCTGCCTTAGGTGGGGTCGCTGGTGATCCTGGTGAGAGATGGGAGCCATGACAGCTGTGCTAAGGGGTGATGTGGTACCATGCTGGTAACCATCCCTCACTACAAATGCCTGTAAAATAAAAAAATTTTCAATTATAAGTTCATTCCCTTTTGATAGCTCTTTACTATCTTTAGGAAAATTTCTCAAATATCTCCTGAACAGTTTGTGCCACTGATGTGGAGGCTGCCAACCTTGCTCACAAAAGCATTCCCATAACAGTGTGTAAGAGACTTGGAAGTTTAGTGGTTTAATACCTGCATGGAAACAAGGGAGACCTGGGTTCAATTCCCAGTCATATCACTATTTTTTACACATGCTTTTCCTTTGGTTTCGGCAGCATGGCCCTTCCATGCTATGTTATTCACCTTCATCTAATCCTTCAGATTATAATGGTTAAAATATTGAAAAGTTTCATATAAATATCAATTTTAAACAGCTTAATGACTACCACCATTTGTAAAGAGCAGAAAATAAATAAATTTTAGAAGGGAAAATCTTCAAAATTCAAGGAACAAGTATTACACAACATCAACCAATAATGATTGCATACAATCTTTTTAAACAAGACTGAAGTCATCTGAATGTGGTTCATATAATATAGGTATCCAATAAGTGGATTAAAGTCCTTTTAATTACTAAAGTTGTTGTGTTACAAAGATACATGTAACTGTGAAAATTCTATATTCCATACTCTGAAAGAAACAGTCAAGCCAATGCCAATATCAATTACATGTGAGTCAGTATTTAATTACTGTTTTCTGTCGAGAAAAAGTTATCTAACTCAACATATCAACTCTAACGCAAGCCATCATTGCCTATTGGATGGACAAGAAACCTGATGAACCAAAAATTCTTCTAAACTCCTACATCTACATAAGTACCCTGCAAGTCACCTTCCGGCGTGTGGCAGAGGGACTCCTCAAAACAGTCGATATATAATTTGATAGGTTAAGATTCGATCCAACCATAACCTTCGTTTGAATGCTTTTGGTAGTAATATCATTTCACTGCTTTAAAATGAAAAATTCATTAAAAAAATTAGATAATCTATTTAGATCTGAGAAAGTTAACCAAAATTTTTAAATGACAGGATAAGTTTACAGGGTTCACAACTGGAAAAAATAAGTAGCTATTAATGATGAATTTGTTGAGCAGACTAAAAGAAAATGTAATTTCATAAGAGATTTGAAAATCTTTTTTTGTTTGTGAGATGAAAGCAACTGTGCTTCACTATCCTACCAGGCCCAGTATTCAAAGAAAGTACTGTTTTAAGGCTACAGGTGACAGCTACCTGGCTGTACTGAATGCTGCAGTAAACTTGCAGAGCAAATGCATACAAAGCAAGTGCTGCTTTGTACAACAACACAGCGCATTGTGCCACATTTTTTGGGCTATCTTGAAATGTGCAGTAAGATACAATATCATTATGCCTTTGATAAATTTTTAGCCACTTGGATCTACTTTCAGTATTTTAGGCCCTGCAGTAAAATATGGAAAATTCAAAGGAGCAAAATTTATAGTGAGTGACACTGTAAGGAGAGATTCGTGGGACAAAATGAAGGGTTGGGCTGGTTGTGCCAAGCCAAAAGTTTGACTTTTGTGGACCCTGATTGTAGACTGAATAATCAAGACATCAGAAGGGATAGGTTGCATATTTAATAAAAAAAACTTGTACAGGTTTCCACAAAACTTAGTTTTGTGATAACTAAAATCAATTCAGATGTGTGTGCACGGTTACAGAGATTATGGTAGGGTTAGAGGAAAGGATGAGTGATGGATATGGAAGAAGACCCAGAAAACAAGGAACTGCCACATTGGAGAGTCACACTTAATGGGAAAAGATGATTCTGGATATCAGAGGAAAGTAGAAGACACAAGGAAAGTATATAATAGAAGAGAAGTGACTGACAGCAGTCAAGGAAAAGTGAAGAGGATGGCAACAGGAGAAATCGATACAAAAATGGACCTAAGACAAAACAAGAGGCTACATTTAGATTTCACAGACAATAGTAAGAGTTTAAGATTTCTCCAGTAAACTGAAGAACTGTTGTGAATAAAAGAGAGGAATTTTTATTGTTGACAGAAGCACATGATCCAGACATAGTCATGGATGGAAACATGGTTTAATTTAAATGTACTTTAAAATGAAATTTTCCTCTGAAACTTCATGTTGTATAGGAGAGATTGGGATAGGCATGAAGGGGGAATCTTTCCTCAAAGGCAACAAATTATGCTCTAAAGAATTCCTTAACGTAAATTTTCCACTTAGAGCAGTAAAAATTTATTTCCCCAATGATATGTACTTATTTTACAATACTCAAGTATATTAAGTAGGTGCTACGCATGGAACTACATATCCTATTAAGCACATAATGAAGAAATAACCCATTTATGTAATTTATCTAATCAGGTAATTTCTTGAGCTGCCAAGTTTCTTTTAACTGCTTAAGTTTCTTTTGCTGCTGTTGTAATATAATAAATTTCATTAAATATTACTTTGTAGCAGTGACAAAATGCTTATTTTGAGATTATGATGTGATAAACTTGATATCTGAGTCACTTCAAATAGACTGTGCCATAAATATGACAGCACACTCAAAAGGAAAAAAACCTTCCTTCAAAATCTTGATAATCCACAAGGAATCAACGATACTTATTCATTCTCAAGTAATTCAATCTTATTCACAACATTTTCAGTTTCTTCATTATTTTCTAATCTCTTATCAAATTATTCTCTCTTATATTCCAATCAATTCAATCATTCTATACATTGCTATTTATTCGGAGAGTCAGTAGCTTGCATAACTTCTTGATTATTTATTATCTACTCAAAATGAATTTCCATGTTGAATAGCTCCTTAATAAACAAATCTGTGACAATTATTTTAAATTAAGAAATTTCCATTTTCCAGGCTTCAATGAAACTTCAGAGTAGAGATGAATTCAGTAAATTATAAATGAATTCAGAAATTTAATCTCAATATCTACTTTGTAACTGAAATACTGCCTAGTTCAATTGTTGAACGCCAAATTTCAATGAAAAAATCTAGTCTACCCATACAAAAGGGATTTGTGTCCAATTCTTAGCGCATACATGGCATAGCAATATCATACAGCATAATATGAGATTTAAAATTAGGATGTAATACACTAATTAGCTATTAGCAAAAAATCAACGCTAGCTTACATATTAGAATTCAAAGCTTGCAAAAATATTGTCATAACTTCTTAAATATGTATCTTTAATTATACCAAAATACTATTGTAACAAGCTGTACAAAGAGGCATGTTAAAATGTTAAATAATCTCTCTTAATCTTTGAGAACCTTTCAATCTTTGAGGGAAGCCAACAAGTCATAATTGATGCTAAGTCAACAAAGTTACCTAAGCAAAGTTACCTGAGCTTAATAAAACTAATTCTAAGTAAAATATGTACAGTTGACCTACACATAGGTATTTGTAGTAAATACAAAATTCTAAATTAATTACATAATGGATTGATGTTCAATTACAAATAACATACTATACATAATCAATCCATGTAACAGTACAGAAATTAAAACACATTTCTTCAACTAACAATGCAGAATTAGGGAAGTTATGTGCATCAAATAACTAACATTATGACAGAAAACCTTTATTTCCAAACATGACAATAAATGACGGTAAGTCCAAGGAAAGTAAATGCTTTTTCTTAGAATTCAATACATGAGATTTAAGCTGTGAGTACATTAGAAACTTCGATTGACTTGAGAGAAGCAGGTAAACAGTGAAAATGAATCTTTTGCTATTTAAAGGAAAGGAATATTTGAGTTTTTCCCAACTGTGTACTGTAAAGTTGCAAGAAATGTAGCATGAAACAGGGAGGAGGTTATGTTCAATGAACTGAAATAGAGGAAAACAAATACAAATAAATTTTAGAAGAAAAAGAAATGGAAGATGGCAATAGTATGACTGAAGGACCAAAATTACAGGGAAAGACCAAGTGTAAAACCATATGGAGGAAGAGGGAGAAAAAACCTATCAAATGGAAAATGAACAATAAAACAAGTAGAAAGAAATGACAAACAAATTCAAAGCTTATGAAGTCAACACAGTTTTCTTTATTAGCTGTAGATTAAGATAAGTGGTATAGAAGAAAATGATGGATTTTGTACTTTCGAAACTAGGTTCTTTCTGCACAACCACAATTACCATTTAACATTATATGTTGCAGTAAGTTAAGCGGTTAAGAAGTTTGTTCACACACACCACCATAAAAATGTATCTGAAATCTTGCATGGTAGCAGTACCATGAATTAAAACTAATAGGTAACACAAAAACCCAATGTATTAAGGAGAATACTGGTTAACTAAAGGGAGCATGCAATAATCCAGCTATTAAATTAGTAATAATTTAATGTTAACCATGACATATGGCCTTTGCACATTCTGTCCAACCAGTGGTACAGGGATTAGCATGTCAGTCCACTAACTATAAGATTTTAGGTATGAATCCTGGTTAAGGCATGGATGCTAGTGTTTTGTGTTCCTCAACTATTATTTAAATATTCACACTTTAAATACACTCACCTCAGGCGTGGCCATTGGTTGAAGAGGTTCTGTATACGGCGATGGACGAGGGTGATGATGGTGATGTGTGTTATGATGGTGAGGCTGATGGTAGATATCATCAAGAGGAAGCTGAAGTGCTTCCAATTCCTCCCACCATGGCGGAGTCAGAAGACGCAAATCAGCTCTTTTTACAATCACTTCTTCTAACTGAAATGATGAGATAAAAATAGGATAAAACACATTTCAGGGTAAATGATCCATTTGGGGTAAAAGTCAGAAATATGAAGCAATCAATAATATTTTGAAGGTGGAATTAAATGTCATAGGAACATTTCAGTAAAAGTGGGCAAACCAATCCACTCTGTCATTCATTCATGAATTCCAACATAACCATTTTGTTGAATTAAAACATTTTCTTCCTCCAGCATTTCTGACACATTTTAAATATATATTTAATCTAACCAATGTGCTATTTTCTAGTCTTCATCCAAATCATACATGAAAAGCCTTTCCCTGTCCTCTTTCTCAATGTTTTACTCTGAAGAAATAATGTACTATTTAATAAGGTTTTAACTTATCCTTTCAAAAACTGAAGATGAGTCCCATTATCAGTTCCTTCCTCAGCAACTGCTGATGCAGTACTTCTTCTTATAACATACATGGTTTTCTCATCCCAAGTGCAAATGCTTCACAAATCAGATTACAGATGCACCTTATCTGAATTTATACAACCTTCTTGATGATTTCTACATATATTATACAAGCAATTCTTTTTGATGCATGAGCAACTTTAATCCTTTTGTCTCCTTCGTTCCATGGCAGGATTACCATTTCCTCTATTCTCTTGAAAAATAGTTTTGGAGACAGAGAACTGCAAATTATTTAAACTATCAGTTTTATGTCAAAACCGTTGACTCAAAACTAATAGTTTCAGTAAGCCTTGGAGACAATTCTTGTAGTGCACCCTTTAATCCAAGTTGAATAGCCAAATATTGAAACAAACATTCCAGGAATAGAACCAAGATGCCAAATGGGTAAAGAATTTTGGTGAAAGTAGTCTACATTCAATTCCCAGAGGGAGTCCACAATTATGTAAAGGGCCTCATTTGTCATAGCACATACATAAATAAATAGACCCTAGATCCAGTGGTAATGCATTACTAATACACTATTTCTAAAATAAATTTATTCGTCTATAAGACAAGCAATAAGGATTACATTTTAACAAGTATGACAAGAATTTAATCATCCAAGAATCAATTTTGACTTGTTAAACAACGGCACATATTATCGACAGATCCAGGGGGGAGGCAATCAAACTCCCTTGATGACTTTGCAGAACAAGCAATTTGCCCAGGATATGACACACTTTTAACACAAACAACAAAGTTTTTCTAGATTAGTTAATATTTATTAGTATTTCAGAAGTAATAAAATTCTTCTATGAAGTAACAAAGTATGAAGGTAAATGATCCTATCAATTAGTTAGCATTCCTTTCAAGGTTAAATCAGCAACTTGGGACAACCTTCTGGTTAACATGAGGATATTCCATCATAATTATGAAGCAAAATTACCAATGATAATCTCTGGGAAACACTTATTCCCAAAAATTTTAATCCTCTAGCTTGCTTAGGCAATGGAGTTTACAACAAGATGAACCACCTGATGATATCATCTTTCTATAAAAACAACAAGCTTCATAAGCAATGCACCCACTTTAGCTCATTATCTTTTAAAAGGATTGGAAATTATGACCACAAAGTCTTCTCACCATAGCTGATTCCGCCTTACTTAATTTGAAATTCTAAACAACATACATATCAATAGAATGATGGGTTAACAATAAACTGAGCAAGGCTATACAAACTCCTGAAATATAAATTTTGAGATATGTGAGGAAAAGCTGACAAATCAACAACAAATCACAAGATTCCAGTATTGATAAGATTGTTTCTTAGCTGAATGCTTAAAATCTGCTAACACACAACTGGAGAAATGTGATACAATCAACATCATCAAACAGGAAAAAATTAGGCAATACATACTTACATGATAAAGTATTTTTAAGAATATTTGCTAAGATAAAGTTCTGATAATTGTAGCTCACTTGGATATAAGAACTAATATTATGAAATGATACACATTTAGGCATACACACATACATCTCTTGCTTATAAAATTGTCCTTTCTATGGCAGGAAAATATAATAATTAATTTCAAAAATTCACTAAGAAACATGAACATACTATCCACATTATACACACATTTTCCATTCTACCACATTTCATTTGACGCAATAAAATGATTAGTATCTTACCAACACTATCATTCAGAAATAAAAACAGCATATTATGATTAATACCACACACAATAGATCACACTGTGGTGTCAGATGTTAGCAATCCAAAATATCATATTTTTTGAAGCATAATTATACATTAGAAGCAACACACATTTAGTCATTTACAACTCTAATATCATCAAAACCTACATAAGTTATGTTTTCTTAAGTCTGCAAATAGGCAGTCATATTTTATGATAGAATTACTAATTATATATCATTAACTATTAACCTTAAGACCAAAAGCTGTTGCATTAAATTTCATATATATTTATAATAAAACATTGAGCTATTATTCATTAAAACAACTACTTTCCAATATGATAAGATGCACTGAGTGACAGTAATTTCTTCTAACTTCAAAATTTGAATTTCAAGGAGGAGGCACTATAAACAATGCCTAAAAGAAATATGTATGTGTTCTATTAATGGGTTGAGCTAAATATGGAACTAATAATAAAATTACTTCAAAAATTCTGCCAAATGATTAGTTTTCTTAAAATGGTCAATGTGAACCTGACTTAAGAATTCAATAATCCAGAATGTGTATAGTGTGATAAGAGGCAAGAGTATTCATGGAAGCATGTTCCCCAAAACCAATGAGCTAAACCATGCCTGACCAACTAGATGTGGTCAAGGAGCTCTTACAGAAAAAATACAAGCAAAAAGTTAAATGTAATAACAATCTTTTGTTTTTAACAGAAAGGTGGTAAAAATGTTAAATTTTCTACTTAATATAGAAAATATATACCATAAATAGGAAGAAATCACACTATTTCCTGCTATACCAAGCAAATGTGTCAATGACGATCTACATTACAATTTCTAGGAATTTGTTATTGTGAGCAAAAATACATTACTGAAGTAACCATCTGGTATTTTAGTCTTTTCTTTTTAAATGATGAGTGATTGAAAAAACAATACTTTAAATTGAATTATTTTGCAAAAGAGCACAACATCTAACAAGGGAAATATTGGGGATCTTTAGTATAGGTTTTTGTTCTATTCCATAGACAAGAAAAAATGAAGACAACTTAGGAGTATGGGGGCAGCCAATTGGTAGAATATCAGACAATAATGAACTGATTTGCAAAAACTAAACCAAAGTAAGGTTTAAGGTACCTTATATATATATATATACTTACAGGAGAATCTCTGCTGACACCAGTGGGTCGCACAAGGAAGGTGACAGGCCGGGTCGATAACACAGAGTACACCACTCCTTCCACAAAGCGATTTCCTCCCCTATCCTCGGCAGGATGAGCCCTCTGACGACCAATATCTGACCCTGGCTCAGACTTGATCCCTGACAATCTCAGACAAACTCTTGTGCCTGGTGTCACTTGCCCTGCAGCCGGGCTGCAGTCTGCTATCACTTCAAACTTGTTCACAACAAACACATCCTCATAAACCCACTCTGATTCCCCAAGGACATCTCCCCCAGGTCCATTCCCATGGTAGCCTCCATCTCGCCCATCTCTGCAAAATCCATCACCTCTAATGCCCCCACTGGGGCGGAAGGTTTCCCTCCCTCCTCCTCGCCCAACCCTTCCAGTTCCATCACAGTCTCCACAGCTATCATTGTCAAACTTAACCGACACGCCAGTTGTACCAACAGTAGACCAGACCACTCCTGGCATATAAGTGCCCCCTCTATTAGCCAGCACCCTATGACCGATCCACTCCGTCAGGTCCACAGCAGGTAGGTTTTCACGAACTACTTCCTGCGGGATTGGGGCGGCGCCTGGTTGCTGATGAATATGATGGCTATCATCCGTGTGGGTTATCAGTGGCCTTTGGGGCGAGGACTGTCCAAAGTATGAGTAGTCCACAGCAGCAGCCTGAGGAGGCACCTGCAGAGGAGAGGGAGGTCTTGGAGAGGGCTGCTGCTGCTGTCGAGGGGCCACCAAGACGCTGGGGTGTGACTGCAGTGGTCTCTGCTGAACTTCTGTTGAAGTAACTGGGGGCGTGGGTGGATCCGCAATTGTTGCGGTGGCAACGACCGGAGCTGCTACAATGGTGGCTGCAGCCACAGAAGTTGGTGCTCTATCTGCTTCTTCGAATTCCGCAGATGGCTCGTATTTTCGTTTCTTGGGTAGTTTACGCGCGTTGAGAATAGACGATGACGTACTAGTGACCGTCGTGTTGGTCATGGTGGTTGTGGTCTCTGATTCCTTACGACTGATGATGTTTACAGAACCAGAGGACGCGGTGGACGGATCGGACCCTGTAGTGCCGTTGCCGACGCGGGAAGAGGCAGTGCAATCATCTCCGCCAAATTGTCCCGCTTCCCTCGTTTCAATAGGGTTTCCTTCCCCGCCGTTAATTTCTGGACCTTTTCTTCTTCCGTCGTCTTGGAAGATGAGCTTCTTGATCCCGCCATCTCGGATTGCGGAGTTCCTCGTCGCGTGGGTGGCGGCGGAGGATGGTCTGGGAACTTCGTCCCTTACTGTGATCTCTGGCTCAGGTGGAATTTTTTTCTTCCCTCTCGCGGGACGGTTGTTATGCCTATCACTACGACGACGATTCATCATGCCAGAAGCCGCGAGGGATTTAAAGGGATTGAAGTGCGCCCGTGAATGAAAGGGAATGATTATTATACATAGTAAAATGTATCATCGAGGGGAGAAAGCACTTCAATTTAAATTTGTAGGCCTACTTTTCAAATCGATAGCTGAATCTTAAAACGTGATTGAACAGTTTTGGGGACTTTTTGAAGGTCCCCGGTTCTTGGGACATAACATTTATTTCACGATGACGTCATCTGTAGGTGAGTAATATAGATAAACATTTTGAGGAGGCAGAGAACAGGCGATCTGACCTTGCTAAAAAAACATACACCATTTTCAAGGAAGACATTGACCTGATCGTCACGTAAAACCGTGTTTTTACCTTGAAAGCACTGCATAAGTCCTAAGTAATTGTTAAATCACTGAATGTTTTTATCATACTATTAGTGTCTTCCTTTGCTCGGCGATTAAACATTGATTTTGACACAAGAACCATAAAAGTTACGAGATGCATTCTTCTTTCTTCAGAACTGTATGACAAAAACACGGCCCTAGTAAAAACTACACCTCTAAAACTATTTACGGACACAGCACTTTTACTTCAATGTATACATTACTTATAAATTCATTAACGAAATCTTGTTGACACTTCCTCTACATATAAAACGTCAAGTATCAGAATCGGAATTTCTCTTCCAAGAATAAATCATTATGCAAGTTAAGTAAGCTTTCGTTCATATAAGCTCATACAAGCATTAGAATTCCTCTCCCTCGTTGCTGAAGTGGTGATGAAGGTAAATATTTTCTCAAATTCACACATGAGGTACGAACTGAAAGCTGATAACGGGATAATACGTAGAGTAGTATTCATAGTACGTTAATATTTCCCTTCGTAACAGGTAAACCACACTGATGTCTATTTACTGGCACTTCTGTGTAAGCCACGAGCTTAATATCGTATTTCACGTGTTAATTGAAGGCAATGAGAAGCATAAATCTTCCCTTGGGGACACAATTTCACTTCATTTTGCAACAAAACATCTTGACAACTAACACATACATTCCTCCAACAACCCCCCCTCGACTTCCTCCCCTAAAACACGATGGTGAATGAGCGCATGAAACAGAGCCTCCTATTGGTTGATTCGGTAATGTGAGGAACCGAAAATGTCTCGACTGACCACAGTGGTCACTCAAGTCATATCCACGAAGTATGAGCGTATGGGGGTGGAAGTGAGGAATTTTGATAGGTAAAAAAGACTTCCGAAATTAAAATGGTGCTCAAATTTGCTATCGTCTTCTCATTCATTCAACGTTTCTTTAGCTTAGTGTTTTCAGTTCATCATAAAATGGAGGAAATCAGGTCTCGTAATCAAACACCAAATCGCATAAAAATCATTTATTATAATCTCAAAGATATAGCATTTCGCAGTCTCATAGACATTGAGATATAGTTGAAACACGATTTGCAACACGATATATGCTAGTGTTTACAATCTGACATTGTGCTGACACCATTTCATGTGGGTAAGTTTCTTTAATATCACAAATAATATCCATAGGATATAAAAACTCTTTCAAATTTAATATACAATAAAAATTCCAAGTTACAAGGAAAGTGACTTGTGCTTGGCCGTACATAACACAATATCTTACTAACATATACAAAAATTCATTGTGCCAGCAATTATCAGAGTCACTAGGATAATATAATACCACATAGTGGCAATTCTTTCTCAATTTAGTTTGATATTCTAACTCCTCTTGAGCCCAAAAATAAAGATCTCGTGAGCAATTCAATGTCATCAATTAAATTATTACAGGCACCAATTAACACATTCTGCCAAAAGTAAACTGGATCCACTTTCTACACATATGAAATACTCCGAGTAGACAGATTTTGGGAGCAAGAGTCCTTGAAGAGAATATAAAACTATCAGTCCTAATATTATACTATACCTTATTTAAAATAATTTAAAAAATAAAACTTGAACAATAATATTAAGCATGAAAATACCACAAAGTGGCACGTAAACAATTCCTAGCAATTACTTTTATGTGTCTATGTACCAAAAATAATGAAGTTTAACTTGACAATAATGAATCCACACTTTAAATATTACAAAATAAGATATTCAGAATAAAAGAAAACATTTGTAAAAGGTATCCAAAGATGTGAAAGGTATCTTCCCAAAAGAGCCAAGTTGGCATTAGAGGTATCAATTATATGTATAGGGAGCACAGCTGATGAGATGAACACCAAGTGGTTCTTCTTAGTCTTAGTTGAGGTACTTCCGACAGCGTTTTGATGCACAATGGCAGGGTATTTTGACATCCTCGAATGGGAACTTGTAATCATAGGTTAGCTCTTCTCCACGTGGTATTCTTCTGAGTGCAAAAATTAGGATATGTTTCTTTCCCAAGATATCCACAACACGAGAGTAGCAGTTTGGCTGAAATATAAATTTTTTTTAATAAGTCTCATAAAAAAGATATTGAAACAATACTGGATGATCATTTTTTCAATTATAATTCAAAACTAATAGAACAACAGTAATTACACCTGTGGGTTCAGACAAAATGATTAACTGCAGAAGAGGTGGAACTAACTTGAGCATTCATATGAATAAAGAGCAAATATTGTTAAATCAGAAAATACATTTCACATACTCCCACGTATTTCCTGGTGATAATGGAAACAAAACCTAGAGATAAATAACACTTTGACCACTTAATACACAGTTTCTTCTGCAGTCATCTTAAATCATGGGGTATTTAAGAAGCTATGGATATGGATAGGCTATAATGATGTAGTCAACACTACTCAATAGAGCCATAGAAGAAAAGCAAGCATGTTAGCTAACTTTTATAAAAGACATTCAAAGATATTGCTTTAGGTCATGGTAATCATGTATGGATTTTTGAGGTATTGACTAATATATACTAGAAATTACAGCCAAAGAATGAAAGAGTCTATTGGAAAGCTCAATAGCTGGTGGCATAATGGTTAGTGAGATAGCCTAGCATCGCTGAGGTCCTGGGTTAAAATTCTAGTTAGGGCATGGTTGTTGAGAAAGCAGAGCTGAGCTGCTGCTTCATATTTACATAAATATAATTCATGCATTTAACATAATTTTTAGCAATTACATCATGATATACTAGTCCTTATAGCTCTAAACCTTGGCAATAAAGCATTTTTAAGCTATATACAGCCAAGCTATTTAGGCAGCTTTGCATGATTGCACATAACCACTAGCATAGTTCAAACAGTCTGAATTTAGTGTGATTTCCCTTAAAATGGTTAAAGAGAAAGTTAAGGTGAAATTAACCATAGATTTTTATTTCATAATTTTACACATAATTAGCATTAATATTCAGACTAAAAACAACCTAATTATCTCAGAGTGGATAATTATCAATCTTCTTCTTTAATGATAATTCTTATGAAATTATTTTCCTAAGATTAAACTCAAAAATATAAATAGAGAGGACTTAGGTATTTACTTATTAATAAATTATTAGTTATTATTAAAACATTATGGGTCAATTACAGCTTAGCATGATGTACAAAATCACATCCTTAAAATAAAGAAAAAGCAAATGAAAAATATAGAATTCGCAATATTCAACGCTTAATGCCAACAAAAGCAGGGAACAGCCATACACTCTCAGACTTACCCCAGCTGACAAAACCAAAATGGATGGTTTTTAGCTATTAAAAAAATGGAAAAAGCTATAAATCCATTAGCACCTTTTGTATATCTATTAACTTCTAAAATAAAAACCATATTCTTGAAGAATACAGCTCAGAAACAGAAGAACAGGAACTTCTTTCTTGTCAACTAGATTTTTTCTTTGAAAAGTTTGTAAACAACTGATTACATCTTTTCATATGTATTTTCTCTAATTTCTCTAAAAGGACTTCCCCAATAAAAAAGACTGAAGAAACAGCATACAAAAAACAATTAAATAGACCAAATAATGGAAGAAATCTTAATTTATCGTTCCACTGTCAAAGTAAAAAAAATGCTCCTATTTCAGCTTACTTGTCCTTCAAATATCAACTCACAGAGAAGTGAAACAAATGTTAAGTAATGCAACTGTAAATTTCTGCAGGTAAGAATATTTAAACTAAAAATATTAACACAAATATCAGCATGATAAATTGCACATATTTTTCTGAACTGAATTTTCTTTTGATGCTGTAATGTACTACATGAATGGGAACATTTGAAATTGCCTACTGCTGATGCTATGACTGCTATCATCTTCTAACATTCTCTCTGTGTATGTACATTCAGTAAATAAGATAACCTTGCACTTTTACACTATCCATCAGGTTGTTGATGTTGATAAGAAACAAAAGTAACCATAGAATATACTTCATTGGAGAAAATTCCACCCAAGGCAACTTTATAAGATCTATTTTCAAGAAAAGATTTAATGCAACTGACCTCTTTGTTGTCTTTAGCATAGGCAATTAGCTTTTGAATTAGTTTTATATGGGGTAAACTGGCAAATGCACACGTGCAACAAGAAAGTATGGATTCCTTTCTGCAATATTTATTTCTCTATTGGTGATTGAACATGCCACATTCTCAAAATTACATTAAGTAAGGCTAAAATCTCCTCCTACAACAATTATGGGATCTTCAATTTTCTCTCTGATTAATAGCAATGACAAAGACATCATTCATTCAATCAAGTTCACCATCTGGAGGACAGTAATAAGAAACAAAAAAAGTTTTCTTCCATTTTGTCTTTAAACCAAGCATCAAACCATTTTGCTCATGCTACTTTCTATCTGGCACTCAATGGTGTGTTTCCCTCCTTAAGTGTATTGATAATTTCAAATGAAAGGACAATTTTGCTTACCAAATGAAATCTAACTGTATGCTGAAAAGATAAAGCTGAGTAATAAAAATAAAAGGTAACTAATAATTATCTCATTATTCTCTTTTAAGGTTTTTGAAACAAGATACTGATGGTATCTGGCCATTCTCATAAGTAATACTTGCCAATTAATCAACAAAAAAGGAATAATACATGAAAAATTACAATTACAAATACTTAACTTTTAAATTTAACCTGGATGTTTCTAAACACTAATAAATCTAAACAAGTTATTATCATTACGTCGCTTTTACCAAAATTTATGAAGTCATAAATCAATAATTATAATGGCAACATTACATTTCAGCCATAATGTAACCCATTTGGTGACATTCATGAATATTCATCATAATTTATCAAATATAGTAAGAATCAACAAGATAAATTTTAACCATTTTTCTGCAAGAAATATTTTTTGCTGATATCTCTTAGAATTAATAGAATTCGCCATGAATAATGAGATTTTATGTTTCTATCAATGAATAAAACTGAGATAATGTGAAAAACTCCTGAGAATGATAAAGATAATAAACCAACTTTGGATACACTAAATTATGGTTTGGCATTCACCGTATAAATCAGTGATAAAAGAAGTCAAAGGAGTTTTCTCCAATTTTTAGTGATAAGAAGCTGATAAATAAGGCAAACAAAAATTATTAAATACTAGGGTTAGCAGATTTTATGATCACTCAAGGTCACACAGGTATATGAAACCAAAAGCCTTGTATCTGAGAATGATTTACACTATTTTCTTCCCCTGCTCATTAAGAGAATAATTAGTAAGAATGATAAATAAAACTATATAATAAAGTTTATGAGATCAAATCTTGAAATTTATGAAAATTACTTTCAGTTTCACGAGGTTTGCCCATTAAAATTTCTTACCTTCCATTTGCGTTGAAATAAGAGTACATATCACCTTGGTAAGAATGATATGTCTGGTATATTCTGCTAACTATATCTGAAGTCATGTATGTAGCACTGATTAAAGCTCTTAATTTTGGATAGAATCTCATTTTCTACTATTCTCAAGTGTCATTTTCAGTAGGCAATTGTAAAAAGGAATATTTCCACCATTTTGAGAAAAATTAATTCTCTGCATAGAGAAATCTCTTACACTTTTTAGGAGGAAATTAAATGACTTTTACAGGTTGATTGGTTCTTAATAAGCAATGAATGACCAGCATTGTCAAATGCAAAGGTAACCTAAATTATGCAGGGATACAACTTTTGCCTTTTGCAGTACTCATGATACTTTAAGGAAAATGGTTGTAGTCATGGGAAATGAAAGTATTAGAAAAAGTAACAATTTGCTGACTTACTGCAAAGGAATCACCAATGCAGATAGTAGTAATCATGGATTTGATTGTACCAAACCTAATTCTGAAATAACCATACAACGGAAGGTAAATAAATGAAAAATCACACCAAGAAAGAGTAGTACTGAGCATGGCTTAATCAAGTCCATCATCTAAATAGAAAGAAATTAAGCATTAGAATTTCTAGAAAAGAAAGCTATGAGCATTTTAAGATCTAAATTGTATACACAGGGTCAAAATTAAAGGAAGAAAAACATTAATCATAAAAGTATTAGGACCTGTAAAAGGAGTTTTTTCCTAAAACTGCCTAAATATGGAAATATCAATGGACTATTGACCCAAATTAGCAATTGACCAAAATATGGAATTATTAGTCAAGAGTCCATCACTCTTAATATTGATTTGAGTCAAGAGTCCATCAGAGTGATGGACTCTTGACTCAAATTAGCAATTGAAGCTATGAAGTTTCCTAGGAAAAGAACTTCATAGTTTTCATGGTTCATTTATTGAAAAATTCTTCATTCCCCTTACTTCGCTACAAATGTTTGATGAAATTATGTAATTCTGGGAAAATCTATCTGCAAAGTTGGCAAAATTGAAAAATAGCCTATGTTGAGTGGCCAATACCCAATCTTTTTGTGATTTTAGGATTTGGAGGGCAAGATTGGAAAATTCCGAAATAGTTTATGGTAGGCCTATTGCTGTGAAGAATTAAGCAAACACAAACAAATAAACTAAAGCCTAAAAGCCATTTTATGAACTGACCAGCCAACTGAAGCCACCAAACTTCCAGATTTTGTCATAACATATTAATGTCATATTTCAAATAGTGCAACTTTTGCATCATTGTCTACAATTGTAAAACAACAACTATGCAGTTGCACCTCTACTTCCATGCTTAATTTGTTCTAGTAATGGGATGGTTAATTGAAATCAGGAATCTGAAATGTCAGAACTTTTTTCGGGATCAGAAACAAAGAAATTTAAACATAATTTCCAATTATTTGGAAATATTTGATAACAGGATATCCTACAACATTTTATAAGCTTTTGTATTAATCATTCTACTAAATATTTTTAAATAAATATATGTTGCTCATTGAGTATTTGTTTCCCAAAACAGTCACTAAAAGCAATAGATTTTAATCATTGCAAGAATCAGAATATGGAATTATATCAGAATTGAAACTTTAGAATAGTATCAGGAATTGTATTGCAATTGGTAAAAATTTTGGTATTATCATATCACTAATTTGTTCCCAGTAGCAAAATTAAGTTTATTCTAGCCTTACATAAAATGAAAAGGGGCTTATCTTAATTGATGCATTAAGGATAGAATTACTTACACTAAAAACATATACTTTGTGTAATATAATAATGTAATACATAATATTACAATACTTTGTTTGATACAGCTCTCTTCTCTTTGCTAACAGATGTTGAATGATATAATCAAAAAGATATAGCAAGACTCAAATGTCAGATATCCTGTCAATTGATCTGTAAGCTGCCAAAGGTAGATATATGTAATCTGGCTTCAATTAACTTAGCAGCTAAAAGTAGATTTACTCCATGCCCTTGAAAAAATATCCGTTCCACAAATTATTTCCATCAAGATGAGCATGAGAGTATCTTGCAAAGGATATGATGCAAAGGTTTCCTCCAAACTAAAGCTTGCAGAAGGGTAAATTTACCCAATTGATTTGGTCATTAAGATTATTTTTTGGGTAAGAAGTTAGACAAAGTACTTTCCATACATGCAAGATTTAGAGGAATAAATTATATATTCCTCGTGCCAATGTTCTTTGACTGAGTCCAAGACTGTATCTTGAGACAGTCATTTGGTATGAAAAAAGTTTGAATTTAGAGAGGTTTCGTAGTCACAATTACCACACAACATACTTTATCATGAAAATAAGCAGAATTGAGGTAAAAACTTGAGATTCATGTACAAATCTGCATCCATGCTGAGAGGTGCACAAAGTTCTGAAAATGAAGGGAAAGATTTCCATTAGAATAACTTACATCACATGAATGATTAATAAATCTTGCAGCATTGCCCCTCATTGTGGCATCTACGACAGTCTGCTCATCAATACGGAACATGTAACACCCCATTCCTTTAGCTTCATACGTCTTCTCTCGTGTATCAGTTAGGGATGATCTTATTACCTGTAAAGCAAGGCAAAATAAACATAGTGATCTCATGAAATTACTTGTTCTAGACTTATGACTTTTTAAGCAAATAATGGTAATGGTGATGTTTCAAATACATAGTCCAGAACAAAAGTACAGAAATATTGATAATTAAGAAACTACTGGAGGGTAGTTATCATAGAAAATTGCCACCATTAAGCTTTCCTTTAAAATCTAACTTTTATTTCTGTGTCCATGTATTCTTCAAATCTGAGTAACAGCAAAATATTAAAAAAAAGGAAATTGTCCACAGGCTCAAGATTTACTTACCTCTCCAGAATATTCTATCACCATCTCCCCAGCTTCAATGTCCTTAAGGCAGAAAAGACCTCTACCATGAATATGAGAGCGATAAACACCAACTGTTTCCCGTGAGGTTTCTTTGAGATGTCTGAACCTCATGGCCATAGGAAGATCCAAACTGGTAGCCCTCCTATTTTGAGAGTAAACCATAAAAAATTTTCTTTTAATAAATGAAATATATATGGATAATAAATGAAAACCATTAAAAATCATGACGATGGTATGAATGATATGTCTGGTATATTCTGCTAACTATATCTGAAGTCATGTATGTAGCACTGATTAAAGCTCTTAATTTTGGATAGAATCTCATTTTCTACTATTCTCAAGTGTCATTTTCAGTAGGCAATTGTAAAAAGGAATATTTCCACCATTTTGAGAAAAATTAATTCTCTGCATAGAGAAATCTCTTACACTTTTTAGGAGGAAATTAAATGACTTTTACAGGTTGATTGGTTCTTAATAAGCAATGAATGACCAGCATTGTCAAATGCAAAGGTAACCTAAATTATGCAGGGATACAACTTTTGCCTTTTGCAGTACTCATGATACTTTAAGGAAAATGGTTGTAGTCATGGGAAATGAAAGTATTAGAAAAAGTAACAATTTGCTGACTTACTGCAAAGGAATCACCAATGCAGATAGTAGTAATCATGGATTTGATTGTACCAAACCTAATTCTGAAATAACCATACAACGGAAGGTAAATAAATGAAAAATCACACCAAGAAAGAGTAGTACTGAGCATGGCTTAATCAAGTCCATCATCTAAATAGAAAGAAATTAAGCATTAGAATTTCTAGAAAAGAAAGCTATGAGCATNGGTTGTCTTCTACTATATATATTAAAGTAGTAGTATCAGTAATTTTGAAAGTGCTTCAATAGCTAAGGTCATTTCACATGTGAGACCCCACCAGGAATCAAACCCAGAACTGCTTTTGTCAAAGTCTAACGTATTACCTACATGCCTATTTGGAGGCAAAATATATATTAAAAAAGCTACACAAAAATAAATAATACCCCCAATCAGCAATAGGGAATGATTGAAGAAACATTTTGGTAGACATTTTATGCATATTGGATAGCAATGAATTGATTCACCATGGACATAGAACCACAAAAAACAATTGAAAAACCACAATTTAAGAAAAACATGTTTTGGGACATCTTTCTGCATATAAAATGGAGATTTTAAAAAATAACCTCATATAGTTGATTCTTGTTCAGTAATGCAGCCCTTCCTCAGCTTCAGCAAAGTGTTTACAAGACACGCCTGAACCTTTCTATTCAGTTATATTCTCATTTTTGCATACCTACACTCACTTCTCTACCCCCAAATGAGAGCATCAATCTTCCTCTTTGAACATTTGCAGAATACTGGTTCTTATAGTCATAAACATTCAATAATTCAACTTCCTGTCAACATCTGATTACATCATGAACCACCGTTTTGGTCCAAGAGGAAAGTTCTCATGTTGAGGCCAGTCACTGGTATAAGTCACTCTTATGATAATTCTTGGCCAAAATTGGTTTTTTCATAAACTTTACTGTAACATAATTATCTATTATGATTAATCAATAATAGTTATAATAATAAGACTACAATAATAGACTAAGTCAATTTATTTATCAGTCTGTTAAGTTACTCTTTCCTCCTATTCCTCTATGTAATTTCTTAGTTTCTCCGTCTCATGCCAATCCACTCTTGAACATACCCTATAGTAGCAGTAGTACTGTTAAAAGTGCTTCAATAGCTGAGATCATTTTGCACAAAGGACCCCACTGGGAATCGAACCTGGAATCTTTCACCGAAGTCGAACGTGTTGCCCACTTGGCTATACGGGCACCCAACATACCCTATAAATTCCTTTCTTACAATAATATTAGTGGGAAAGGAGTAAGAGAAAGAGCGTTCAAATCACTGGTCAGGTCGATTATAGAATATGCCAAGGAGAAACGGACATGAAAAAAGTCTGACGGAACCGGGACTCGAACCCAGGTCTCCCAATTGCCGGTCGGTTGCTCTATCCATTGAGCTATTCCACCAGAACATTTCTCCATGCTGTTTGGGAGACTAAGTAGGTACTCGAGTCCCGGTTCCGTCAGACTTTTTTCATGTCCATTTCTCCTTGAGAATTTTCCTAGATGCACGACTTATCGTGCCAAGTCATCTTACCCATTTCCTTGTTTATAGAATATGCAACGAGTGTATGGGATCCTCACGAAACAGGCCTTATTAAGAAGCTCGAAGGTGTACAAAGGAAAGCAGCTAGGTATGTAGTCGGCAAATACAAGAAAACAGAAAGTGTAAGTAGAATGCTAGCTCATTTGAAGTGGGAATCATTAGAGTCGAGACGGAAAACATTTAGATTAGCCGGGATGTACAAAGCATGGAATTCCGCGGAGGAATGGGACGAACTGAAATCCAGGTTTAAGCTCCCTAGCTATATAGGACGAGGCAATCATGAATTAAAAATCAAAGAACGCGAACAGAAAACAGATATCGCAAAATACTCATTCGTTAATAGGGGTATTAGAGAATGGAACGCTTTAGCTGGAGAAGTTCTCATTCCAATGTCGAAAAATGTAAATATTTTAAAAAATAAGCTTAAATCTATTTTTAATCATTAATCTTCCATAGTTTAAAGCTGTAATTTAATTTTATGTAACATTATAGTGTGTAGAATTAGCCTCTTGAATTATAGCTTAATATTATGTACATGACTATATGGACTATCTACCATGTAAGCTAGCTTATTCACTAACAATATTATCCTTGTATTGTATTATTATAATTTTTTCCATGTCATTATCTAAGTTTAACCTTCTATGATAAGCTAAATCTAAATGTATATATCTTAACTGTGTATGTACTTAATTGTATGTATGTACTGTATGTGTCTTATGTAATGTATTGCCTACGGGAGGTTTTTTCCCTACCGTCCTTGGGCAAATGCCGGGGAATACTATGTTTAATATGTTATGCTCCCCTCCAGCACTGCCACCTGGCTAAAAGGCCAAATTGCAGTGAAGATGAAAATAAATAAATATCATCACCATAAGGTTTCAAGCACACAAAAGCTTTGAATGTTTCATTATCTCCTACTCCAACTTCATAGCAAAATCAAGCACCTATTTTGAATATTGACCAATTTTATGACAATCGATCCTCGTTTATTTCTATTGCCCAAAGCTTTTCAGAAGGTATAGGACACTTGTTAAGAAGATTTTTGCACAAAAATTTTTAGATTCATGCCAAACATTTTCTGGGGAGCACATTTTTTTCTTGAATAGAGCCAAGCTGAAGGATCTCTAGGAGTCTCCATTCATCATTTCGGATATGGGTACTTGGATTTAGACTGCATTATTTCGGTAGAATGTTGATCTTTTATCAAAAATCTCTGTATTAAGACATTTGATGAGTTTCTCAGGCCTTGATCTGTCACAGGACAATTCAATACCAGCTGTCAGATACTTTTATTGAAGTGAGTAAAACTTACTGTATTCACATTCATCAGCTTTGTCTTCCCATATCATTGATCATAATCATCATAGCAAAAATTTAATTATTCCTTGTACCCACATCTGTCTCTTATTTCTTTCCCCAGAGGAAGATTCACAGTCAATAGCTCTTCTCTGGTCAAGCTGTCCAAGAAAGATTACTCAGAAGTATATTCAGAATCTTCGAATGACATCTCCAATGAAACTGAGAATTATACTAATATGGAGCAAAAAATTTTAGACAGAGAATTTGAAGATCTTCCAGATATCGAGGAAAATTGTTGGAAATGGAAGGATTTCACTGTAAGGAGGAAAGATGAACCACTCCAAAAAGTAAGAAATCCTGTCTTTAATGTTGTTATGCAAACACTCAGGTTCAAAGGAGTGAGTGATAGTAAGAGATCAAGAGTGTGAGAAAGCTTACTCTGATTTATTTTGTGAAAAGGAAAATAAAATAGTATTGTGTTGTTTAGCAACATTCAGATTGATAAAATATCCAGAAATTACATTCATGTAAAAGATGCTCAACATATGGATGTCATGGAGATAGAGCCCCTTTGGTCTTCTAATTTTGGTGTGTGTTTATAGATCAGGTAGACAAAATATTGCAGATCTTTGGGATGGCATAAAAGTATTTGCTCTGGTAGATCCAAGGGCCATTTATGCTCTGAACATGGAAGTTCATTGCAGGCAGTAGCCTATAGGTCCTTTGAGGATAGAAAACACTCCAAGAGAGTTTGTAAAATGGCAGTTTGGCCAAATTCTAACAATTGGTTTTCAAGTGTTCTCATAGAAGATCTTGAAAAGGATAAGCTTTATAGTTACCATTCTAAAAATAAAAGGGGTTGCCCATACAAATTGTAACAACAAAAGGCAGGGAAGTGAGGAGTAGTTTCAGAACAATAAGACATCAGTTTCTCATAATCCTAAGAAAACAAGGAATACTTTCTTAATTTCAACAATGGATCACCAAAAGAGCATAGATGTAACAAAAGGTGGAAAGAGGTAAAAAAAGAAAAATTACAGTCCACAATTACATGAAAGGGGCATAGACACAGTAGAAAAAATGTACACCTTTAATGATACAGCAAGGAATACAATGAGGAATATAATTTCATTACCTAAATACGGCAGGCATTATTTCCACAGTTATATTCAATGATGCAAACATAGAAAATTGTAAGACAAGATGGAAGCTTTTGCAAAAACTATTGCCACACAACCGAATCCTTCATAATAAAACTATTACAAATGTTTCAGAGATGCATTTCTTACTTTTAACCATCATCACATGCTTTAACTTGTGCTTTCAATGTGTTTTATCTGCAGAGAAAAGTTTGATCACCAAGAACATGCATTATTTCTTTTGAATTGTGTATTTTGCATTTGTGCATATTTGATAGAATTTTAATCTACTGTTAACAAACAAAAAGTATTGTTGATAAATATCATACGTTTGTTCATATTCCCCTTACATAATATTAAAACAAGTTTGATGGTAAATTAAAGATTTGAATAATGACCCAGGCCCAATACCTTCTTCTGTTCTGTTCTCCCTCATTGATGTCACACCACAAAAGACAAATATTCCTCTCCCACCTCCACCACACTCAGTTATTCTTCTCTCCCAAAGATGGAAACATAGTCTATGCATCATGATTCCACAATCGATGAAACAACGGGGAATGCAAAAATCCAGAGATCGTGACATTCTACAATGCCATAAAATCTGGCATTGACATAGTTAAATTAAGGTGACATAATTATGTGTGACATACTCAATAGCAAGAAACACCAAAAGGTGGCCAATGGCTATATTTTATACCATTCTCAATGTGGGTTCAATAAATGCTCTAGTAATTTACCTTGAACACAATAAACAGTTTTCCTAACTGAGAAAATCAAATTGAAAATAGACATTTACCCGTACCAATGTCTATTTTCAATTTCATTTTCTCAGTTAGTTATGGCTTCCTACCACAAAGTCTTGCCAGAATCTATTGATAGTAAACAGTTTTCCCATGCAATTCTGAAAAGAAGGCACTTTATCAAAGCCCTTGCACAAGACTTAACCAAAGATCAGCTGTAAAATCGTAGTCACACAGTGAATTTTCCCAGAGAATTGAGAAAAAGGACTCTATCCATTACTGAGAAAGATAAAGAAACTGGGTGTAATGAGTTAAGACCAGGTAGTTCCGAATGCAAAGGGGAAACGGGGGGAGGGGGGGGGAAAGGTAACCAGAAAGAGATGTTACATTTGCGACAGAAAGAAGAATCGAATGACAAGATATAAATGTATTTTCTGTGAAAATTTTATCTGTTTAGAGCATTCACAATGCATTTGCATTGTTTGTAAGGTTAAAGTGTGTAGTAACACTGTGATGTGAATAAATTATATTAAATGTATTAGAAATAGGGTTGGTTATTTATAAATGATTAAAATGTTATATATATAAGTGAAAACCTAATGTATTTACAATTTTATTAGTCGTAAAAAAGTAAATAAATCATTTAATAGTATAGAGCATTTTCTCTATTATTATTTATTTTTTATACTGCTTAATATTGGCATCTGAGAGACGCCACATGAGCATTTTTGTTTCAAAAATTTATGCAAGTAGTGAAGGGTTAAAAATGTTGCATTCAAAGGTGTATCTACACAAGGGTATACACAGTACCTCAATGTGACCACCATCAATTATAATCAGGTCTAATGACTTAAATCCACCACAGTTAACTTTAATTTTACATGAAAATAGACATTAATAAAGAGTATTACCTGTTTCCTCCACCATTAGGTTCACTATCTTGAGTAGGCAATGGTGCCATAGGCAATTTGCGATGAGGCGAAGCTAACCAGCCAAAGATATCTCTGTGCCTCCATTTCCTGTTGCCCATGGCAGAAGAATGGCCACCAGGGAAAGGGGGAGGCATCTTGTAGGCTTCAGTTCGAGCACAACCTGAAGGGTTTTCAGGAAGAGGAGGTGATGATGGAGGGGGAGGAATGCTCGGCGTTTCTTCAACTGGAGTCTGCGTTGAGAGAGAGAGGTGAGCTCTGGAAAAGAGTTTGTGGGGAGGTGGGGCAACAGATGGCACTTCTGGAGCACTCTGCTTTGTCTCAAGAAGCTGGGAAGCACCAGGCAACTGATTCAGCAAGTAACGCAAACCCCTATAAATACAAGCAATTAAACATTAGCTTCGCTTTTGCAGTCATAGAATTATAAATTAAACTTAGTAGACTGACCAAGATGCTATGTTAGAGGGAAACTTAAGAGATTCAAGTCATTGCAAGTTTACATTACCCACTGTAAGTGAATGCACAACCATTAATCAATTATCATTCTAACTATCACTTGCTACCAGCATATTCCTCATCAATGATTATGAAAAACAAGTCTTGTAGCTGTAACCTCTATTGAGTGAATATTAATGTTAATAAAAATTTAATTTGATAAGAGTCAGCAAAACCAGAACATTCTTTAAATATACACATACTCATGTTGAGGAAATGTCTGAAGAAAGAATTTATAGATCAGATACAATGAGCAATGCAACATTACTCTTAGCAAAATGCTAAAACAGCTGAAAGCTATCTAAATCAAACACAAAAATAAGTTATCTCTAACTAAATATTATAAGCTTGCTTAAGTTGAAGTGAAAAACCAAGAGTAAAAATTTAATTTAAATAAACACCACATCAATCTTGAAAGAAAATAATATAAGATTAGGCATTTGCAGAGTTCAAGCCATTCCATCTGGTAATTTATCAGATCCTAACCTGATCACAAGTGAACAGGTTAAGAGTCTTTTCAATATAATGGGAAAAAAAGGTAACCCCGATACTTCTAGAATGCAGAAAGCTAAAGGAAGAAGTAAAGAAAGCTAGAAAAGAGGACTAACTTACTTGTGAGATAAAGCTAAAGTTTCAGCTCCCATAAATGGCTTTGAGCCATATATCGGAGCAAATGGATTCCTTGGAAGTGGGGCAAGTCCATAGGCAACACGGGATTCTTGTACAGAGTTGAAAACTTGGTTCCACATTTTGTCTGGAGAATCAGACTGGATAGTGAGGCCATCAGCAGAACGAATTTGGTACATAACTGAAGCACTCTCTATACGCTTTGGAACCCTCTCAGTGCGCAAGGAAACCTGCTCCACAGCACTACGTGTCCTGTTTACAACTCCAAAGTTGGGATTTGTTGGGTCAGCTATTGGCTCAAAAGAGTCACAAGNTTAATATTGGCATCTGAGAGACGCCACATGAGCATTTTTGTTTCAAAAATTTATGCAAGTAGTGAAGGGTTAAAAATGTTGCATTCAAAGGTGTATCTACACAAGGGTATACACAGTACCTCAATGTGACCACCATCAATTATAATCAGGTCTAATGACTTAAATCCACCACAGTTAACTTTAATTTTACATGAAAATAGACATTAATAAAGAGTATTACCTGTTTCCTCCACCATTAGGTTCACTATCTTGAGTAGGCAATGGTGCCATAGGCAATTTGCGATGAGGCGAAGCTAACCAGCCAAAGATATCTCTGTGCCTCCATTTCCTGTTGCCCATGGCAGAAGAATGGCCACCAGGGAAAGGGGGAGGCATCTTGTAGGCTTCAGTTCGAGCACAACCTGAAGGGTTTTCAGGAAGAGGAGGTGATGATGGAGGGGGAGGAATGCTCGGCGTTTCTTCAACTGGAGTCTGCGTTGAGAGAGAGAGGTGAGCTCTGGAAAAGAGTTTGTGGGGAGGTGGGGCAACAGATGGCACTTCTGGAGCACTCTGCTTTGTCTCAAGAAGCTGGGAAGCACCAGGCAACTGATTCAGCAAGTAACGCAAACCCCTATAAATACAAGCAATTAAACATTAGCTTCGCTTTTGCAGTCATAGAATTATAAATTAAACTTAGTAGACTGACCAAGATGCTATGTTAGAGGGAAACTTAAGAGATTCAAGTCATTGCAAGTTTACATTACCCACTGTAAGTGAATGCACAACCATTAATCAATTATCATTCTAACTATCACTTGCTACCAGCATATTCCTCATCAATGATTATGAAAAACAAGTCTTGTAGCTGTAACCTCTATTGAGTGAATATTAATGTTAATAAAAATTTAATTTGATAAGAGTCAGCAAAACCAGAACATTCTTTAAATATACACATACTCATGTTGAGGAAATGTCTGAAGAAAGAATTTATAGATCAGATACAATGAGCAATGCAACATTACTCTTAGCAAAATGCTAAAACAGCTGAAAGCTATCTAAATCAAACACAAAAATAAGTTATCTCTAACTAAATATTATAAGCTTGCTTAAGTTGAAGTGAAAAACCAAGAGTAAAAATTTAATTTAAATAAACACCACATCAATCTTGAAAGAAAATAATATAAGATTAGGCATTTGCAGAGTTCAAGCCATTCCATCTGGTAATTTATCAGATCCTAACCTGATCACAAGTGAACAGGTTAAGAGTCTTTTCAATATAATGGGAAAAAAAGGTAACCCCGATACTTCTAGAATGCAGAAAGCTAAAGGAAGAAGTAAAGAAAGCTAGAAAAGAGGACTAACTTACTTGTGAGATAAAGCTAAAGTTTCAGCTCCCATAAATGGCTTTGAGCCATATATCGGAGCAAATGGATTCCTTGGAAGTGGGGCAAGTCCATAGGCAACACGGGATTCTTGTACAGAGTTGAAAACTTGGTTCCACATTTTGTCTGGAGAATCAGACTGGATAGTGAGGCCATCAGCAGAACGAATTTGGTACATAACTGAAGCACTCTCTATACGCTTTGGAACCCTCTCAGTGCGCAAGGAAACCTGCTCCACAGCACTACGTGTCCTGTTTACAACTCCAAAGTTGGGATTTGTTGGGTCAGCTATTGGCTCAAAAGAGTCACAAGCACTGTTAGAAGGTGATCGAAACTGAGATGTCAGCTTTGCTCTCACCCACCTCTTTGGACTTCCTTGACTGTCAACACTTTCAGCACCCTGCACATTCACACCATCACCTTTCCTAGCTATTGGTCTCTTTCTTCCATCCTTTGAGGAACAATCTTTACCTTCAACGGGAAAAACTGCAGGAGATAGTCCAGATCTAACACCCCCATCCTCTATCACCTTTTTCTGGATGGGAAGGCCAAGAGATTCCTCCCAACCTTCTTCCACAGGGATATACTTTCCCGTCCTCTCATCCCTTCGATATGCCATGTAGCCCTCCCTCACCTTATTATTAGGTAGTAGGATTCTTTTCTTTTTGGCTGTAGAAGGAGAAGACTGAATGGGCACTGTCAGCAATTGAGCAACAGGTCCAGACAGAGGCTCCTCTTCCATAGTTGACGGAACACTGGATGCAGCTACCTGTGGTAATTGCTGAGGTTGTATGATTGTTTGTGGATGCTGTTCAACAGGGTGATTTTGTACAATATGATAGCCAGAGGGTAAGGTCCATCCAACCTCATTCTGGATTACAGGCTCAAGTTGCGGAGCTTGAGGCTGAGAGGTAACAGTAGGCTGCGCTGTTGACTGGAAGTAGACCTGGGGTACCTCCTGAGGTATACCATAGGACAAAGGAGTTGATACTGGAATGGTGTATGTAGAAGGAGTCAATATATAATTTGGTTGCTGAGGTGGTAAAGCCTCTATGCATGCAGTAACTGGATTGTAAACTATTGCTTGTTGCTGTGGTGCCAACATTATAGGACTTGATGCAACCACTTGCTGTGAGGATACCAGGGTTTGAGTTTGCATTATTTGGGGAGCCCCTTGAATGAGGCCAACCAAATTTTGGGATTGTGTTAAAGGACCTGGTTGAGTAAAAGTATTTGGATCAATGGTGGCAAGATATTGAAGGGTATGACCCGTCTGCTGTCTGAAGTTTTCGGCAAATTGTGGCACTGCACTAGAGGATGGAAGCTGCCTAACCAAAACCTGAAAATTGCCTGCTCCCTGAGGTTGAATTGGAGTAGTAATGATGGAAGTTTGAGGAATTCCTCCCTGATTTATCTGTTGGTTATTGCAAATTAAAGTTTCTTCTTGAGAAATGGCAAGCCTCGCAGCTTTAGAAGCCCCTAGTAATTCTGCTGACTGAATCCTGCGAGTGCCATTAACATAACAAACAGGCTGAACTTTTGCCATTTGCCGCTTTGTACTTTTGTTTGTGCAGGCATCAGAAGTTGATCCCTTCCAAACACCTTCTCTCACTTCCTTTGTACCCTGAACCAAGTTACTAAGAGTATTTTTTGCTGTGTTCTTTCCAACATTTTCTGAACTAACACTGTTTGAGCAGTTGCTATCCAAAGCTCCAGATTTTGTACTATTCATTGCAGATGTATCATCTTCACTAGGATAAATGGTATCATTCTCTCCTGAATGGTTATTCAACTCCTTTGACTGATCTGATGATGAGCAGTTTGTCTCAACATTTTGACTTTCATCACCCATAAGAGCTCCATCTTCAATAGGGTTTGAATCAAAACTAGCAGTAGCAACTACTTTGGATTGGCATGTTTCTGTTGCATTTAATGCCGTGTGATTGACTGATATTTCTTCGTTAGATATGGGGGAAAACTTTTCAGCAAGACAATCTTTATTAAATGCTGCATTGTCTATTAAACAACTGGTATGATCATCATCAGTTTTTGTGTTCAAATTTTCATCTAAAGTCTTTTCTTTTCCAGAAAATTCATTGTAACATTCATACATATCATTTGCCTGAGGAACTGTATCTTCTGAGATATTAGGCACATCCGACTCAGAGGAAACCCTACGAGATGTGCGATCCTCTGAGTCTGAATCTGAGGAGGTTGAGGAAAGTGGCAAGGGAGTTCCACACAAGTGGCGTTCATACCCTTCTCGGGTCCTGTATGTCCTCCGACAATCCTTGCATTTGACAGGTCCACCACCACCAGGCTCACTACGTGCCAAACTTTGTTGTTTAATGCGACATGCCAGCAAGCAAGGCAAAGCCTGATCAGGTTCTCGACTGGGAGATGATCTCACTGGACTACTTCCACCACCTTCACTGGAAGAAGATGATGGATCAGCATTTCCATCCAACTGTGATATGGGTCTCAAATGTTTCCACAATTCTTTAGAACCTTCAGACCAGATTTCTGGTTTATTTTGTGACTTAATTATGGAAGTGATACCCGAAGTGTTTCCAGCAGCACCAGCCATTGTTGGAGAGGCTGATGGAGGAGGAGTTTGAGCAGCTCTCATTTCACAAGTTAGTTCCCAAGCCCGAGAAGCTGATTCTGTAGTTAATAAAGTTTCCTTGCTAACAGGTTGAACTACATTCATTGGTTTGTTATGCCTAGGGACTTGTATATTTTGATCAGAAAGACTTGAACCATTTGGTGAGATAGAATTTTCCTTGTCACTCAAATTTTTCTGAGTTTTCCCATCTTCACCAACCTCAAAGGTGTGATGAGGAACACCATTTTGAATTTCACCATGATTGGCTCCTTTTAAAAGTCCAACAATACTCTGCATTAGTTTCTTACTGGTAAAAAAGTCAGAAGATAGATCCTTGACTAATTCATTGTCAGATGGTATGATCAAGTCTGTCTGTTCTGCACCTCTGGAGTCATCTTCAGCTTCAGCAGTGTGGTCTACAGTAACGTGAGCATGAAAGTCATGCTCTTCATTTTGTTTTTCTTCTATTTCTTCTGTGACAGCTAACTGAGCTTCATCTGTTTCTGATATTACAAGAACTGTCTGTATGTTGTATTCTATCACTTTCCAAGGTTCTACAGAGGACCAATATAGCCGTGTACAACGAAACCCAACTGGAACTACAACTGGTCCTCCATAGGCCATCATTTCAGGTACTTTACTATCTTTCTCCTCCTTTTTTGCTAATGAAACACCACCTTCACACCATCGCATTTCTCCTTCATTATCACTTTTTTTCCCTTCAGGGGGACGAATAAACTGACCTTGTACATTCCCTGGAACAATTTTTCCTAAGCACTCAACATGAAGAGATCCAACTGTGAACTTTAATGATCCTGCGGCAAAGGTTGTACCATTATCTCCTGGTTTTCGTTTTGCTCTTCCTGGTTTCTTCCATCTCCAAAGAACACTTCCCTTACGTCCTTCAGTATCTACCTGAACAGGACGTTTTAATGACATTTCGACATTACTTTCTTTTGCCTTATCAGCTGGAATATGATTTCGACAATAAACAGACTTATCTTCAAGGAGAAGGCAACCAGAGCGGAATGCGCATCCAAGGTGGAAGGAATCAGGACAACCACGTAAGCAACAGCCAAGAGTAGCACCTGTCTCTCTGCATAAGGCACATCGTACTCTTCTTCCTCGGTTAACAGCCTCCCTAACTTTCATCAGAAGACCTCCTTTTTCTTCATAAACTTCAGCAGACCATAAGGCACAATTACAGTGCACCCAATCACCAAAGGATGATGCAAGGAGAAGGCGACCCTCACGCTCCACATCAGCATCGCCTCGAACATGGCAGAAGAGACATCTCCGTGCATCAATACCTGGGCGACTTTCCTCCACTCCAATGCAATGCATGGATGTATTTTGAGGTATAGCACATGCATCAACTTTCTGATCATCTTTACTGCCATTGACGTCTGATAGAGAGCCTCCAACTTCTGAAAGTATCACCTCATTAAGACAACAATTTTGATTGTCATTTTCTTTAGAGGCTTGCAAACTTTCTGTGATACCCTCTTCAACTGTTTCAGATTTTGTACATTCAGGAGCATTTTGTTGCTCTTGTGGCTCTGGAATTTCTTTGGATTCATCAGCAACTTTTTTCTCATCATTAGATTTTTCCATTTTTTCATTTGCAGAGATATCACTTTCAGAGCATTCTTTTTTTATTCCTGCCAGCACCGATTTATAGGTAACAATACTTCTTGAATTTTCTAAGGTCATGTTAAGTTCTTTTTCAGAAGAAGTGTATATGGGTTTGCTTTTATGTTCGAAGTCTTTTGTGCTTAGTCGGAGCACAGTGTTATTTCTTGACCGTCGCCTTAAAGCAGAAGCAAAGCTATACACTTTTAGATTAGGAATATAATCACTTGGATCCATCCACAAATTTTCTTTCTGAGTAGGGCATTCTTTGGATTTAGAGGTGTTCTCACCTAATTCTTTAAGGGCACAATTCTTATCACTGGCTTTCTCTGAACCTTCAGCATTACTCTTTAGATCACAGGAAAATGTAAACTTTACATTGTTCTCACCACTTGCTATATTTTTGGTGTCATTTTCTTTGTCTTCTACCTTTGGTAACCTCTTTAGCAAGTCACTAGTTTTACTAGTGCATGTATAGCTATGATCAGTAAACAACAATTCAATTTTCTTTGACACATCTCTGGGGAAAAATTTAGGTTTCACAGAAGGAAACACTTTAGCCAATGCACCACGAAGTGTTGAAATAATTAACTCATCATCCTGAAAGTAACATTGAACTGCTTTTGAAAAATCACTAGGGTCACTGAAGTCACCAAAACTAATCCTTTTCTTCAATTCTAGCAAAAAGTTTGTAGCCTTAGCAGAAGCAACCTTCTCACTCTTATCTAAAACAATAGAAACTTTGGTATTGTCTTCATTGTTTATATCACTTTTGCCAGAATTGCAATAGTCTACAGCATCAGATTCTTTGGATTTTTTATCCAAAGCGTCATCTGGACAAGAACATCCATTAGCAAACTCACGCCTACTTGAATCCCCTTTGTCCACATTTTTGGGTAAATTTTCCATTTTTTTTTCAAAAGATTCTGTTGGAATGTCAGAATAACAAGTTGAAGGTTCAGGTGGGATACCAGGAGAGAGGGGAGGAGGCAATGATGAAGACTTCCTGGCATTCACTGCTTCGACCAAGATTTCCAAAATTCTTTCCAACCCTTGTCGAAGCTTTTTCTCCAAAGCTTTTCTCCATGCTGGATGGGGAGCGGTTGTACATGGACTGCAACAAAAACAAAAATACTTAAACCAACATGAAGAGATAAAAACTACTGACAAAATAACACACACCTAGTAATTATATTACAAATACAACCACAACTGCATAAACAATATAACTAAAATATGTGGATGTGTAAAACTTTCAGAGAAATTAGTACCAGTTGAATGTCAACTGAAAGAACCAGAATGGGATGGGCTACATGCATACAAGATATTAGATTGGAATAAGCCTGTATTTGACACAACGCCCACTAATTTACTATCATTGCATTATTCTCATAAATATCCAGAAATGTTACAAGAAATCAGCCAAGATAGTGCAGACTGAACATTTGGTAGATCCACCATTCAACCTTCATCTAAAAAGAATGACAAGAAGAGAGACGAGCAGTGACTAAGATTATGTACATTCCAAAAAGAGACCAATTAATCCATAGCTATACTATCCCATTTTGTATTCTTAAAATTATTAGGGTATAATTAGGATATTTATTCAGTTATAATAGACAATTTACATTACAATTACATTATTTTACAAAGTTGTATGAGGTATTGATAATCATTTGTGATTATGTTTCATTGTAGATGATGAAATTCTACCACAAAGCTGTGCCCATAGAAAAAGAATTGATTTAATACAAAGATCTTAATGAATTGAAGAGACCATTTTTCAATTGTACTTTAGAGCCTAAGTAAAAAAACTAATTACTAATAATCAGTGAATGCTAATGGAATTAACTCTACAGTGCTTTCATGAGCTATATGGCATACCCCAAAAGTAGAGTCACCCTTATAGTTTATTGACCTACAAAAGTCCTTTCAGAGCAGATTAGAAACAACTATTTCACCAAAAAGAAGAAAATAATGCTATATTGGAGAGATGAAAGACTTATACAGATTGCATCCTCATTTCATTATGGCAAACTCAAGAAAAATGTTTTAATTGCATTATTAAAACTTAAGTCATACCTCTATTTAACTTTGAAGTTTGTTTTCACATTATGGGTCAAGAAAAGACCCTGATTATTTATTAAAAGGCACATGCAAATTACCTCAACTGTTGAAGCACATTCATTAAGTACCTACACTTTCTATAAAATACAGGAAGATAAATACAAAAATTAGCTACAGTACTTTCTCTGTCAAACATCTCAGAGACAAATGATGCAGTTTTATTTTAAATTAATGCAATATTATTTCTCCTACATTTTCATAGCTAAAAGAATACAATATACTTATTAAGTTAGCTGTAAAACATCTTAATTTCATTGACTGATCAAAACTTTTCAGGCTTAATAAATCATGAATCCCACTAATATGCCAGATAAAAGGAGACATGGCAAACTGCAAAACAAAGTACTTACGAGCAAGTGAATTCGATAGATGAGGGAAGCAAACTTAAGAGATGATACTGATCATCAGTAAGGCCCTCACAACTGGCATGAACCCAACTGCTGCACTGTGCACACTGCATCATCTAAAATGAACACCAAAAGTCAATTGGCAAACCAACCAGAATATAATCTCAATGAACATAGTAATGACGACAATTTTTTTTACCAACAAAATTTTTTGGCACTGGATCTATCATTTAAAACCTATTGAAAAATGAAAGAAATCTATACAATTTGGGTGAAAATTAGGATTTAATGAAACTAATATAAGGTATAAGGAAAATAATACAAACATGACTTTACAACAAATGAATGTAATAAATTAACACATTTTCCCTATCTGTTTTGCCTGATTTTAGTAGTTAATTTTGCTGCAGTCTGTCAGTTTATCATAACTTCAGTGCAGCATTTCATCTATTCTAGCCACTTCTCCAGTTGATCATCACATTTAATGCAACCTCTACCCCATTCTAATTGATAAAACTATAATCAGCATTGACCTAATCAGTCATTTTAAATGTTTAAATGACTGATCAAAATCACATCAAAAATTTCCATTTTATTTAAAACTACCTGAAGCTATTTTCTCTATATTCAACCCAATAATTTAATACTTCTGGTAATCATGCCCTTGAGCCCTTCTCCCCTCCAATGCCCCCCTTGAGGAAAAAAAACACAGGTGGCAATGGCATCCACTCCAGGAAACACTGCCTCTGAGTGAGATAGAACACAATCTCATCCAGCAGTATATTAGGAAAAACAGTAAAATAAGAAATAATCAAAATAAGCAGGTGCATACAAAATTATGCACTTCCCTGGATTACAACCTTGCCAGAGTGGAAGGGCTTGTGTGTTCCTAAGACTTAAAGAGCTAAATTGGCTGGAATTTTGTTCCTTGTAGTGTCACCCATGGCAGAATGGTCAATAGGTAGGGGCCACACAAAAGTTGATCCATGCAGAGTTTGTACCTCAGTGGCACACCTAAAGATCTACTGGTTAGATGTACAATGAATAGATGATCAGGAGATTGAGACTGTGCTGTGAAATTTATTCCTTGATAAACTCAACTGATTGGCAGGTAACTTTGTGGCATTCCATGGCAAATGTGAAAGAAATAAAAAGGAACAACTTTTTCACAATTGAACCTAATTTCTATTTTATTATAAAAAATATTTGCAAAATGTTTTTGATAATAAAATAGGAACTAAGTCCATTTGCAAAAAGTGGTTCCTTTTTATTTCTTCCAAATTATTTTTTGATGATGAAAAAAGAAATATGGGAGTATTCCAATGAGAGTGAACATGATGGAAGTGATTAGAATAGGCTGGTGGCATGCATTTATAACCTTGAAATCTACAACATGTAAAATTAGTTCTTAAGGTCACATTTTTATCTCACACATATGTGATTTTTATTTAGATGCAAAAGAATACTAACATCAATCTTCTTCAAATAAATATCATCACTAGCCTGATAAAAAGTTATTTAAATTTTTAAATTTGGTACTGTAGTAATGCACACCNGAGCATTTTCTCTATTATTATTTATTTTTTATACTGTTTAATATTGGCATCTGAGAGACGCCACATGAGCATTTTTGTTTCAAAAATTTATGCAAGTAGTGAAGGGTTAAAAATGTTGCATTCAAAGGTGTATCTACACAAGGGTATACACAGTACCTCAATGTGACCACCATCAATTATAATCAGGTCTAATGACTTAAATCCACCACAGTTAACTTTAATTTTACATGAAAATAGACATTAATAAAGAGTATTACCTGTTTCCTCCACCATTAGGTTCACTATCTTGAGTAGGCAATGGTGCCATAGGCAATTTGCGATGAGGCGAAGCTAACCAGCCAAAGATATCTCTGTGCCTCCATTTCCTGTTGCCCATGGCAGAAGAATGGCCACCAGGGAAAGGGGGAGGCATCTTGTAGGCTTCAGTTCGAGCACAACCTGAAGGGTTTTCAGGAAGAGGAGGTGATGATGGAGGGGGAGGAATGCTCGGCGTTTCTTCAACTGGAGTCTGCGTTGAGAGAGAGAGGTGAGCTCTGGAAAAGAGTTTGTGGGGAGGTGGGGCAACAGATGGCACTTCTGGAGCACTCTGCTTTGTCTCAAGAAGCTGGGAAGCACCAGGCAACTGATTCAGCAAGTAACGCAAACCCCTATAAATACAAGCAATTAAACATTAGCTTCGCTTTTGCAGTCATAGAATTATAAATTAAACTTAGTAGACTGACCAAGATGCTATGTTAGAGGGAAACTTAAGAGATTCAAGTCATTGCAAGTTTACATTACCCACTGTAAGTGAATGCACAACCATTAATCAATTATCATTCTAACTATCACTTGCTACCAGCATATTCCTCATCAATGATTATGAAAAACAAGTCTTGTAGCTGTAACCTCTATTGAGTGAATATTAATGTTAATAAAAATTTAATTTGATAAGAGTCAGCAAAACCAGAACATTCTTTAAATATACACATACTCATGTTGAGGAAATGTCTGAAGAAAGAATTTATAGATCAGATACAATGAGCAATGCAACATTACTCTTAGCAAAATGCTAAAACAGCTGAAAGCTATCTAAATCAAACACAAAAATAAGTTATCTCTAACTAAATATTATAAGCTTGCTTAAGTTGAAGTGAAAAACCAAGAGTAAAAATTTAATTTAAATAAACACCACATCAATCTTGAAAGAAAATAATATAAGATTAGGCATTTGCAGAGTTCAAGCCATTCCATCTGGTAATTTATCAGATCCTAACCTGATCACAAGTGAACAGGTTAAGAGTCTTTTCAATATAATGGGAAAAAAAGGTAACCCCGATACTTCTAGAATGCAGAAAGCTAAAGGAAGAAGTAAAGAAAGCTAGAAAAGAGGACTAACTTACTTGTGAGATAAAGCTAAAGTTTCAGCTCCCATAAATGGCTTTGAGCCATATATCGGAGCAAATGGATTCCTTGGAAGTGGGGCAAGTCCATAGGCAACACGGGATTCTTGTACAGAGTTGAAAACTTGGTTCCACATTTTGTCTGGAGAATCAGACTGGATAGTGAGGCCATCAGCAGAACGAATTTGGTACATAACTGAAGCACTCTCTATACGCTTTGGAACCCTCTCAGTGCGCAAGGAAACCTGCTCCACAGCACTACGTGTCCTGTTTACAACTCCAAAGTTGGGATTTGTTGGGTCAGCTATTGGCTCAAAAGAGTCACAAGCACTGTTAGAAGGTGATCGAAACTGAGATGTCAGCTTTGCTCTCACCCACCTCTTTGGACTTCCTTGACTGTCAACACTTTCAGCACCCTGCACATTCACACCATCACCTTTCCTAGCTATTGGTCTCTTTCTTCCATCCTTTGAGGAACAATCTTTACCTTCAACGGGAAAAACTGCAGGAGATAGTCCAGATCTAACACCCCCATCCTCTATCACCTTTTTCTGGATGGGAAGGCCAAGAGATTCCTCCCAACCTTCTTCCACAGGGATATACTTTCCCGTCCTCTCATCCCTTCGATATGCCATGTAGCCCTCCCTCACCTTATTATTAGGTAGTAGGATTCTTTTCTTTTTGGCTGTAGAAGGAGAAGACTGAATGGGCACTGTCAGCAATTGAGCAACAGGTCCAGACAGAGGCTCCTCTTCCATAGTTGACGGAACACTGGATGCAGCTACCTGTGGTAATTGCTGAGGTTGTATGATTGTTTGTGGATGCTGTTCAACAGGGTGATTTTGTACAATATGATAGCCAGAGGGTAAGGTCCATCCAACCTCATTCTGGATTACAGGCTCAAGTTGCGGAGCTTGAGGCTGAGAGGTAACAGTAGGCTGCGCTGTTGACTGGAAGTAGACCTGGGGTACCTCCTGAGGTATACCATAGGACAAAGGAGTTGATACTGGAATGGTGTATGTAGAAGGAGTCAATATATAATTTGGTTGCTGAGGTGGTAAAGCCTCTATGCATGCAGTAACTGGATTGTAAACTATTGCTTGTTGCTGTGGTGCCAACATTATAGGACTTGATGCAACCACTTGCTGTGAGGATACCAGGGTTTGAGTTTGCATTATTTGGGGAGCCCCTTGAATGAGGCCAACCAAATTTTGGGATTGTGTTAAAGGACCTGGTTGAGTAAAAGTATTTGGATCAATGGTGGCAAGATATTGAAGGGTATGACCCGTCTGCTGTCTGAAGTTTTCGGCAAATTGTGGCACTGCACTAGAGGATGGAAGCTGCCTAACCAAAACCTGAAAATTGCCTGCTCCCTGAGGTTGAATTGGAGTAGTAATGATGGAAGTTTGAGGAATTCCTCCCTGATTTATCTGTTGGTTATTGCAAATTAAAGTTTCTTCTTGAGAAATGGCAAGCCTCGCAGCTTTAGAAGCCCCTAGTAATTCTGCTGACTGAATCCTGCGAGTGCCATTAACATAACAAACAGGCTGAACTTTTGCCATTTGCCGCTTTGTACTTTTGTTTGTGCAGGCATCAGAAGTTGATCCCTTCCAAACACCTTCTCTCACTTCCTTTGTACCCTGAACCAAGTTACTAAGAGTATTTTTTGCTGTGTTCTTTCCAACATTTTCTGAACTAACACTGTTTGAGCAGTTGCTATCCAAAGCTCCAGATTTTGTACTATTCATTGCAGATGTATCATCTTCACTAGGATAAATGGTATCATTCTCTCCTGAATGGTTATTCAACTCCTTTGACTGATCTGATGATGAGCAGTTTGTCTCAACATTTTGACTTTCATCACCCATAAGAGCTCCATCTTCAATAGGGTTTGAATCAAAACTAGCAGTAGCAACTACTTTGGATTGGCATGTTTCTGTTGCATTTAATGCCGTGTGATTGACTGATATTTCTTCGTTAGATATGGGGGAAAACTTTTCAGCAAGACAATCTTTATTAAATGCTGCATTGTCTATTAAACAACTGGTATGATCATCATCAGTTTTTGTGTTCAAATTTTCATCTAAAGTCTTTTCTTTTCCAGAAAATTCATTGTAACATTCATACATATCATTTGCCTGAGGAACTGTATCTTCTGAGATATTAGGCACATCCGACTCAGAGGAAACCCTACGAGATGTGCGATCCTCTGAGTCTGAATCTGAGGAGGTTGAGGAAAGTGGCAAGGGAGTTCCACACAAGTGGCGTTCATACCCTTCTCGGGTCCTGTATGTCCTCCGACAATCCTTGCATTTGACAGGTCCACCACCACCAGGCTCACTACGTGCCAAACTTTGTTGTTTAATGCGACATGCCAGCAAGCAAGGCAAAGCCTGATCAGGTTCTCGACTGGGAGATGATCTCACTGGACTACTTCCACCACCTTCACTGGAAGAAGATGATGGATCAGCATTTCCATCCAACTGTGATATGGGTCTCAAATGTTTCCACAATTCTTTAGAACCTTCAGACCAGATTTCTGGTTTATTTTGTGACTTAATTATGGAAGTGATACCCGAAGTGTTTCCAGCAGCACCAGCCATTGTTGGAGAGGCTGATGGAGGAGGAGTTTGAGCAGCTCTCATTTCACAAGTTAGTTCCCAAGCCCGAGAAGCTGATTCTGTAGTTAATAAAGTTTCCTTGCTAACAGGTTGAACTACATTCATTGGTTTGTTATGCCTAGGGACTTGTATATTTTGATCAGAAAGACTTGAACCATTTGGTGAGATAGAATTTTCCTTGTCACTCAAATTTTTCTGAGTTTTCCCATCTTCACCAACCTCAAAGGTGTGATGAGGAACACCATTTTGAATTTCACCATGATTGGCTCCTTTTAAAAGTCCAACAATACTCTGCATTAGTTTCTTACTGGTAAAAAAGTCAGAAGATAGATCCTTGACTAATTCATTGTCAGATGGTATGATCAAGTCTGTCTGTTCTGCACCTCTGGAGTCATCTTCAGCTTCAGCAGTGTGGTCTACAGTAACGTGAGCATGAAAGTCATGCTCTTCATTTTGTTTTTCTTCTATTTCTTCTGTGACAGCTAACTGAGCTTCATCTGTTTCTGATATTACAAGAACTGTCTGTATGTTGTATTCTATCACTTTCCAAGGTTCTACAGAGGACCAATATAGCCGTGTACAACGAAACCCAACTGGAACTACAACTGGTCCTCCATAGGCCATCATTTCAGGTACTTTACTATCTTTCTCCTCCTTTTTTGCTAATGAAACACCACCTTCACACCATCGCATTTCTCCTTCATTATCACTTTTTTTCCCTTCAGGGGGACGAATAAACTGACCTTGTACATTCCCTGGAACAATTTTTCCTAAGCACTCAACATGAAGAGATCCAACTGTGAACTTTAATGATCCTGCGGCAAAGGTTGTACCATTATCTCCTGGTTTTCGTTTTGCTCTTCCTGGTTTCTTCCATCTCCAAAGAACACTTCCCTTACGTCCTTCAGTATCTACCTGAACAGGACGTTTTAATGACATTTCGACATTACTTTCTTTTGCCTTATCAGCTGGAATATGATTTCGACAATAAACAGACTTATCTTCAAGGAGAAGGCAACCAGAGCGGAATGCGCATCCAAGGTGGAAGGAATCAGGACAACCACGTAAGCAACAGCCAAGAGTAGCACCTGTCTCTCTGCATAAGGCACATCGTACTCTTCTTCCTCGGTTAACAGCCTCCCTAACTTTCATCAGAAGACCTCCTTTTTCTTCATAAACTTCAGCAGACCATAAGGCACAATTACAGTGCACCCAATCACCAAAGGATGATGCAAGGAGAAGGCGACCCTCACGCTCCACATCAGCATCGCCTCGAACATGGCAGAAGAGACATCTCCGTGCATCAATACCTGGGCGACTTTCCTCCACTCCAATGCAATGCATGGATGTATTTTGAGGTATAGCACATGCATCAACTTTCTGATCATCTTTACTGCCATTGACGTCTGATAGAGAGCCTCCAACTTCTGAAAGTATCACCTCATTAAGACAACAATTTTGATTGTCATTTTCTTTAGAGGCTTGCAAACTTTCTGTGATACCCTCTTCAACTGTTTCAGATTTTGTACATTCAGGAGCATTTTGTTGCTCTTGTGGCTCTGGAATTTCTTTGGATTCATCAGCAACTTTTTTCTCATCATTAGATTTTTCCATTTTTTCATTTGCAGAGATATCACTTTCAGAGCATTCTTTTTTTATTCCTGCCAGCACCGATTTATAGGTAACAATACTTCTTGAATTTTCTAAGGTCATGTTAAGTTCTTTTTCAGAAGAAGTGTATATGGGTTTGCTTTTATGTTCGAAGTCTTTTGTGCTTAGTCGGAGCACAGTGTTATTTCTTGACCGTCGCCTTAAAGCAGAAGCAAAGCTATACACTTTTAGATTAGGAATATAATCACTTGGATCCATCCACAAATTTTCTTTCTGAGTAGGGCATTCTTTGGATTTAGAGGTGTTCTCACCTAATTCTTTAAGGGCACAATTCTTATCACTAGCTTTCTCTGAACCTTCAGCATTACTCTTTAGATCACAGGAAAATGTAAACTTTACATTGTTCTCACCACTTGCTATATTTTTGGTGTCATTTTCTTTGTCTTCTACCTTTGGTAACCTCTTTAGCAAGTCACTAGTTTTACTAGTGCATGTATAGCTATGATCAGTAAACAACAATTCAATTTTCTTTGACACATCTCTGGGGAAAAATTTAGGTTTCACAGAAGGAAACACTTTAGCCAATGCACCACGAAGTGTTGAAATAATTAACTCATCATCCTGAAAGTAACATTGAACTGCTTTTGAAAAATCACTAGGGTCACTGAAGTCACCAAAACTAATCCTTTTCTTCAATTCTAGCAAAAAGTTTGTAGCCTTAGCAGAAGCAACCTTCTCACTCTTATCTAAAACAATAGAAACTTTGGTATTGTCTTCATTGTTTATATCACTTTTGCCAGAATTGCAATAGTCTACAGCATCAGATTCTTTGGATTTTTTATCCAAAGCGTCATCTGGACAAGAACATCCATTAGCAAACTCACGCCTACTTGAATCCCCTTTGTCCACATTTTTGGGTAAATTTTCCATTTTTTTTTCAAAAGATTCTGTTGGAATGTCAGAATAACAAGTTGAAGGTTCAGGTGGGATACCAGGAGAGAGGGGAGGAGGCAATGATGAAGACTTCCTGGCATTCACTGCTTCGACCAAGATTTCCAAAATTCTTTCCAACCCTTGTCGAAGCTTTTTCTCCAAAGCTTTTCTCCATGCTGGATGGGGAGCGGTTGTACATGGACTGCAACAAAAACAAAAATACTTAAACCAACATGAAGAGATAAAAACTACTGACAAAATAACACACACCTAGTAATTATATTACAAATACAACCACAACTGCATAAACAATATAACTAAAATATGTGGATGTGTAAAACTTTCAGAGAAATTAGTACCAGTTGAATGTCAACTGAAAGAACCAGAATGGGATGGGCTACATGCATACAAGATATTAGATTGGAATAAGCCTGTATTTGACACAACGCCCACTAATTTACTATCATTGCATTATTCTCATAAATATCCAGAAATGTTACAAGAAATCAGCCAAGATAGTGCAGACTGAACATTTGGTAGATCCACCATTCAACCTTCATCTAAAAAGAATGACAAGAAGAGAGACGAGCAGTGACTAAGATTATGTACATTCCAAAAAGAGACCAATTAATCCATAGCTATACTATCCCATTTTGTATTCTTAAAATTATTAGGGTATAATTAGGATATTTATTCAGTTATAATAGACAATTTACATTACAATTACATTATTTTACAAAGTTGTATGAGGTATTGATAATCATTTGTGATTATGTTTCATTGTAGATGATGAAATTCTACCACAAAGCTGTGCCCATAGAAAAAGAATTGATTTAATACAAAGATCTTAATGAATTGAAGAGACCATTTTTCAATTGTACTTTAGAGCCTAAGTAAAAAAACTAATTACTAATAATCAGTGAATGCTAATGGAATTAACTCTACAGTGCTTTCATGAGCTATATGGCATACCCCAAAAGTAGAGTCACCCTTATAGTTTATTGACCTACAAAAGTCCTTTCAGAGCAGATTAGAAACAACTATTTCACCAAAAAGAAGAAAATAATGCTATATTGGAGAGATGAAAGACTTATACAGATTGCATCCTCATTTCATTATGGCAAACTCAAGAAAAATGTTTTAATTGCATTATTAAAACTTAAGTCATACCTCTATTTAACTTTGAAGTTTGTTTTCACATTATGGGTCAAGAAAAGACCCTGATTATTTATTAAAAGGCACATGCAAATTACCTCAACTGTTGAAGCACATTCATTAAGTACCTACACTTTCTATAAAATACAGGAAGATAAATACAAAAATTAGCTACAGTACTTTCTCTGTCAAACATCTCAGAGACAATCGATGCAGTTTTATTTTAAATTAATGCAATATTATTTCTCCTACATTTTCATAGCTAAAAGAATACAATATACTTATTAAGTTAGCTGTAAAACATCTTAATTTCATTGACTGATCAAAACTTTTCAGGCTTAATAAATCATGAATCCCACTAATATGCCAGATAAAAGGAGACATGGCAAACTGCAAAACAAAGTACTTACGAGCAAGTGAATTCGATAGATGAGGGAAGCAAACTTAAGAGATGATACTGATCATCAGTAAGGCCCTCACAACTGGCATGAACCCAACTGCTGCACTGTGCACACTGCATCATCTAAAATGAACACCAAAAGTCAATTGGCAAACCAACCAGAATATAATCTCAATGAACATAGTAATGACGACAATTTTTTTTACCAACAAAATTTTTTGGCACTGGATCTATCATTTAAAACCTATTGAAAAATGAAAGAAATCTATACAATTTGGGTGAAAATTAGGATTTAATGAAACTAATATAAGGTATAAGGAAAATAATACAAACATGACTTTACAACAAATGAATGTAATAAATTAACACATTTTCCCTATCTGTTTTGCCTGATTTTAGTAGTTAATTTTGCTGCAGTCTGTCAGTTTATCATAACTTCAGTGCAGCATTTCATCTATTCTAGCCACTTCTCCAGTTGATCATCACATTTAATGCAACCTCTACCCCATTCTAATTGATAAAACTATAATCAGCATTGACCTAATCAGTCATTTTAAATGTTTAAATGACTGATCAAAATCACATCAAAAATTTCCATTTTATTTAAAACTACCTGAAGCTATTTTCTCTATATTCAACCCAATAATTTAATACTTCTGGTAATCATGCCCTTGAGCCCTTCTCCCCTCCAATGCCCCCCTTGAGGAAAAAAAACACAGGTGGCAATGGCATCCACTCCAGGAAACACTGCCTCTGAGTGAGATAGAACACAATCTCATCCAGCAGTATATTAGGAAAAACAGTAAAATAAGAAATAATCAAAATAAGCAGGTGCATACAAAATTATGCACTTCCCTGGATTACAACCTTGCCAGAGTGGAAGGGCTTGTGTGTTCCTAAGACTTAAAGAGCTAAATTGGCTGGAATTTTGTTCCTTGTAGTGTCACCCATGGCAGAATGGTCAATAGGTAGGGGCCACACAAAAGTTGATCCATGCAGAGTTTGTACCTCAGTGGCACACCTAAAGATCTACTGGTTAGATGTACAATGAATAGATGATCAGGAGATTGAGACTGTGCTGTGAAATTTATTCCTTGATAAACTCAACTGATTGGCAGGTAACTTTGTGGCATTCCATGGCAAATGTGAAAGAAATAAAAAGGAACAACTTTTTCACAATTGAACCTAATTTCTATTTTATTATAAAAAATCTTTGCAAAATGTTTTTGATAATAAAATAGGAACTAAGTCCATTTGCAAAAAGTGGTTCCTTTTTATTTCTTCCAAATTATTTTTTGATGATGAAAAAAGAAATATGGGAGTATTCCAATGAGAGTGAACATGATGGAAGTGATTAGAATAGGCTGGTGGCATGCATTTATAACCTTGAAATCTACAACATGTAAAATTAGTTCTTAAGGTCACATTTTTATCTCACACATATGTGATTTTTATTTAGATGCAAAAGAATACTAACATCAATCTTCTTCAAATAAATATCATCACTAGCCTGATAAAAAGTTATTTAAATTTTTAAATTTAGTACTGTAGTAATGCATGGAAATGGAAATTCCACTATATTTCAAAGCACTATATTGCACATTCCACTATATTGCAAAGGTGCATAATATACATATATTATACACAATATATACCTGAAAATTGTAATCAAATGTTTATTTAGCATTTTCATACTTTCATACTATTTTCAGATATTTTGAATTTTCTTGAAAATCAGTAAAAAAAAGTTTTCTATTCTAAGCAAAGAATGTAGGATCGTTTTATATTCAGGCATCATGTATTCACGTATACATGGTATGTTGGCATTTGATATCAGATATGACCGTGATGATCATGATGACAGCTAAAAGAAAATTTGAAAATTGCCACTTGTAAGTAATTATTACCAAATATGTAGAAGTGCATTAATATAATTATCATGTTTACAACTTTTGTAGCAACTTCCATGAAGTAAAGATTAAAAGGAGAAGTAATTCTCAAAATTGATCCAAGATGCAGGATTTAAAACCCAATCTGTGGGATTTAACAGTCGGAATTAGTCTGGGGAGTCTAAATGTTCTGTCCTCTTTTCCTTAAAATATGAATCTCTTCTGGTTTTATTTTTCTTAATTACTTGAAATAAAAATATTTTGTTGCTTATAAAATAAAATTTACATCGATTAGCATTTCAATTATACACCATTTAATATAAAATTTATAATTGTAAAATAATCTGATCATAGTGCAGAAAAAAACATTGCTTATGTCTATGTCTGTACCCTGCAAGCCGCCTTTCGGCGTGTGGCAGGGGGTCCATGCACCATGACTTTATTTCCTTAATCGATTATTTTCATGTATCGTTTGCAGAAAAAATGAGTTCTTGAATCTAATTGTTCTGGCATCTATTTCTCTGATCTTTCTTGCATTATCGGAACGTCCTATTAGCATGGTGAACGCATTATATCTGCTACATCATCTCTAAACATGCTTTCTCTGAATTTATCCAGTAAATTGATCCTTTGTTGAAATCTTCTAACTTACAAAGATTCCCATTTTGCATCCTGGAGCATCTGAGTGACGCTCACTGATTTATCTTAGCAATTCCTCACAAGACGTATCGCCTTTCGCTGCACATTTTCTAATTTTTTTAATACAACACTTATCAGCAGGGTCCCATGCACTACACGCATACTCAAGATGAGGTCTGACTAATGCAAGATAACATCGCTCGTGAACTTTTTCATCGCTCCGACCGACTATTCTCTTTTCGAAGCAGAGTTTTTTAAGTGCTTTTCCACGTATATGTTATGGATGTGAGTACTCCATGTTAAGTTATTCGTGCGAGATACTCCAAGATATTTCACTGACTCTACTGTTAATAAGTTTATCCTACGGAGACTGTACAGATAATCTTTAATAATAGATTTTCTTTCGAAGAAGTTAAACATTAAAATTAAACTACTGAACATTTGTCTACATTTAGCACTAATTGCCAATCATCGCACCATTTCATAATGTTATCTAAATCATTCGACAGGGTTAGTCTATCCTCTTTACTCTCTATTTCCCTGTAAATTACCGTATCATCTGCAAATATCCTAACTTTACTATCAATAAGATTGCTAAGGTCGTTAATGTATACTAAAAATAGCAACGGTCCGATTACACTACCCTGCGGGACGCCCGAGGTCACCTTTACCACATTAGAACTAATACCGTCCAATACGTAAATTTGGTAGATTCCTTGCTTTATTCAGTAAGTGCTATGGGATATGATAATTAGAATGCCATTTCTGTATACTAAGACAATTTTACCATGATAAATATGTTGAAAATAGACTGCTAACAAGTTAACATTTGCTTGCAATTAATTAATGTTGTGATTTTCTGGATGGAGGAAATGAAAATCTAATCTCTTGACAGTCTGAAACAGAAATAATCTAAGAATACTCATATAAGCCATATAGGCTGTTTTCCCACACACCAAAAAACACCAAAAGGCCAAATATATTGAGCCTTTCTTGACCAATTATGGATATCTTACTTAACATGATAAAGTGTGTTTGCTATTCTCATACAGGTTTTCCTTGAATTCCTTCTAGTGCAAGGTTACTTCCACTGGTCTCCTCGGAAAAATCTTCTAGCGATAGCTAATTTATAGCAAATAGCTTCTCCTTTACAAAATTATGAATCGCATCCTAAAGATATGAAGGGTGAAAAAAAAATGAAATTTTATCAAACGCTCTAGTTTCTGGCTATATACATGACTTTATACATGTAAATTATCTTCTTTTTGTATTTGCAGTAAGACCAACAATTGCAATGATTGTAAATAAAATTATAAGAATGACAATGTGCTTAAGTATCATAATTAGAAAATAAGAATTTTTTATAAATTTAAAAAGTAAAAAATCTACTTTTGTAAAAAAATTTCTTTGAAATGGTCAGTTTCTGTCTTTTGAAAGGTATATTCCGTCCTTCCCTAAATAAACCTTCATTTAATATGTATCGCTTCTACGTTTACAAAGTTTACCAGCTATTATTCCAAATCATTTATATTTTATGGGACTATACTGTCAAATTACAACTCTTCAAAAGAATCAAAATATGTATAGCATCGTGTTACAACTCACAGTAAAAGAATAGAAAGCAATTCGAGTTAATGAAATGTTGACCAATAGTCTCTGAGTGAGTTCATCATCGAGATAATGATGAACTTTTCCAGAATCATCAACTGTATGTTGCAGCTCCTACTCATCAACTTTACCCTTCCTATATATGTTCTTACATGCATCCAAGTAAGAGTCCAAGAAAATTTTGTTTTTGAGCTCAGCAGCACTCATTCTGCAATTTGTTGCCATCATATATATAAAAAGCATATGTCTGTCTGTCCGTCCATCCGTCCCCCTATCTATCTCAGAAATGGCTTGACTTAGAGATCTGAAACAAACTGTATTGTGTTTCTACGATGCTGAAACCCTATCTATACTCATCTCTGTAAAGGCCCAGGTTCAAACCCAGGAGCCCATAATACGTTTCCATAAGAGATGTACGTAAAGTACGCTTTCATGACTTGCAGAGGTTGTTTCTTTTACAAAATTAAATTAGAAAGAATCGTCCTATGAAATTGAGACAAGTGTCTAAAAAAAGGAAAAAGGATCATATAATCTTATTTTAGTAGTGAACCATTCNAATAAAAAAATGAATGTAAAGTTCGTTATGATGACTAAAAGGCTATGTTTATTTTCCAGACTTAAATTAGAAATACTGGTCGTATGAAATCGAGACAAGTGTCGAAAGAAACGAAAATGATTATAGACTCTTATTTTAGTCGTGAAATATTGATATAGATCCGAAATTTCGAGAATTTTAATAAAATACACGGAAAATTCGTAAATTTTTTGGGAAATAAACAACCCATCCCCTTGACGACCAAGGCGACAGCTGAATTCGAGCTTGTGCATTATCCCTTAAAATTATACGGGGATAATCAGTTCGTATGGAGTAAACTGGAGGAACTAATGACACTTTATAAATAGTGGGCAATTTTCTGAAGTTGCAGCATGTGCAAAGGACAATATGCAAGTCGCAGGGGCTAAAATACGGCCATACAGGAGAATTTCTTAATCAATTTATTGGAATTCCGCTCATGTATTTTTATACTAAACAGAGTTCCGTCATGCTTGACGGGGGCATTTACTAGTTTCCATATAATAGGATTTTCATTTGATTTTTAACCATACACTGATATAAAATAAAATAGTACATCAAGTGCAGACAAGTAGAAAGACTTATTCCTTTCTAAATGCGGAAGGTTCAATTTCGGAGAAGAAAGGAAGGAACAGAATGATTTTGATGGTTCAGCGGTGTGATAAAACTAACAAATTTAAGCACATGTAAATCGGAGAAAAGAATGAGAAAATCCTAAACATGTGTTTGTACTTACTAAATGACCTTGTAAAGGCAACAAGATGGAATGGTGCTGAGTGGTCAAGGATTCTTTGGCAGAAGACACTTAAGTTGAAGTGTCTTACTGCAATAAACCTTAAATATATGGCATAGATTTTTTGTTGAAATCGGATGGAAAGATGGACATTGCAATTATCCAAATTTGGTATTCTTGTGAAGAAAACCAGATCTGTAATTAAGGATCAAACTCAGCATGCCCATACAGGCATGGTCAGCAAATAGACCATGCTTTTTTCCATTCCCGCATGGGCATGTTAGGCATTTAACGGTTAAAATTGGAAAAAAATAGAATTAATTTTTTTTTAATTAAGAAAAGAGTGCTTGTATTTCACTTTACCAAAGCATCAAAGTCTGTATCCCGATAAACCACGTGGCATAGGGGACAATAATTCCCCTTCCGATGGAGACTGAGGCACTGTGCACACAAAAGTAGGTCTTCTGGTCCACTTTCTGGCTCAGCATGTTCACCTTCTTTCATCCTCTCTGAAGACCTCTTGGGTACAGATCCAGCCACAGTTGGCTTACCACAACTGTGGCACTTAAGGCAAGATGAGCAGACCTGTAACAAGAAAATTTGACCACCTTCATTGTCAAACCTCTTAATCATCTCAATTATATAAACAGCATGTTTAAAATAAAGGCAAACATATTAATGAAATTGTTAAAATGAGCAAAATACTATTCAACAGTTAATCGAATAGGGCTTATCACACATGATGCCTGGTTCCTTTGAGTAAAATTCTCTTAGGAATTAACTGAGAATCTCTCAATCAAACAAAACATTCTTTCAAATTTGTTTATACTATCATGTTGTTTAGTTATATCCTTGGAGCTTTATGATTAATGAGAAGCTACAATTTTTCCTAATCTGAATTGCTGAGAATATAGTCTTGTATTTGAGGTGTCATATTTTTAGGTTAATAAGCTAATTTGTTATAGATAACACAATAATGTTAGACATAACTTTTGATAGAAATTTTTTCTATGATAGATATGAGATTTCTGCATCAGAAAAGAGAAAAATTAACTGAAAATTTGTAATCATGTTCATTAATTTTTAAAATCTACAAATTAGAATAAT